>OY740767.1:62364084-62675279 GCA_963513935.1 Aphrophora alni | reverse complement strand
AATATGTCCACTATCACAAAAATATATCATATGTTACATAATCCCTTAGTTAGCAGTACCAGAAAGTCAATAGAATTTGATTTATGCCATTAGTAGGGTAACTATTGGCTTGCTCTGACCTACTAAACTCTCTGACACACATCACATTTTCTTATTATTTATAACTATTGTCTTACTTTGCCCTACTAAAAATGTATACATATATTTTTCTCTCTGACACACATCACATTTTCTTATTATTTATAACTATTGTCTTACTTTGCCCTACTAAAAATGTATACATATATTTTTCTCTCTGACACACATCACATTTTCTTATTATTTATAACTATTGTCTTACTTTGCCCTACTAAAAATGTATTCATATATTGTGTTCTTTGACACACATCACATTTTCTTATTATTTATAACTATTGTCTTACTTTGCCCTACTAAAAATGTATTCATATATTGTGTTCTTTGACACACATCACATTTTCTTATTATTTATAACTATTGTCTTGCTTTGCCCTACTAAAAATGTATTCATATATTGTGTTCTTTGACACACATCATATTTTCTTATTATTTATAACTATTGTCTTACTTTGCCCTACTAAAAATGTATTCATATATTGTGTTCTTTGACACACATCACATTTTCTTATTATTTATAACTATTGTCTTACTTTTGCCCTACTAAAAATGTATACATATATTTTTCTCTCTGACACACATCACATTTTCTTATTATTTATAACTATTGTCTTACTTTGCCCTACTAAAAATGTATACATATATTTTTCTCTCTGACACACATCACATTTTCTTATTATTTATAACTATTGTCTTACTTTGCCCTACTAAAATGTATTCATATATTGTGTTCTTTGACACACATCACATTTTCTTATTATTTATAACTATTGTCTTACTTTGCCCTACTAAAAATGTATTCATATATTGTGTTCTTTGACACACATCACATTTTCTTATTATTTATAACTATTGTCTTGCTTTGCCCTACTAAAAATGTATTCATATATTGTGTTCTTTGACACACATCATATTTTCTTATTATTTATAACTATTGTCTTACTTTGCCCTACTAAAAATGTATTCATATATTGTGTTCTTTGACACACATCATATTTTCTTATTATTTATAACTATTGTCTTACTTTGCCCTACTAAAAATGTATTCATATATTGTGTTCTTTGACACACATCATATTTTCTTATTATTTATAACTATTGTCTTGCTTTGCCCTACTAAAAATGTATTCATATATTGTGTTCTCTGAGACATATCACATTTTCTTATTATTTATAACTATTGTCTTACTTTGCCCTACTAAAAATGTATTTATATATTGTGTTCTTTGACACACATCATATTTTCTTATTATTTATAACTATTGTCTTACTTTGCCCTACTAAAAATGTATTCATATATTGTGTTCTTTGACACACATCATATTTTCTTATTATTTATAACTATTGTCTTACTTTGCCCTACTAAAAATGTATTCATATATTGTGTTCTTTGACACACATCATATTTTCTTATTATTTATAACTATTGTCTTACTTTGCCCTACTAAAAATGTATTCATATATTGTGTTCTTTGACACACATCATATTTTCTTATTATTTATAACTATTGTCTTGCTTTGCCCTACTAAAAATGTATTCATATATTGTGTTCTCTGAGACATATCACATTTTCTTATTATTTATAACTATTGTCTTGCTTTGCCCTACTAAAAATGTATTCATATATTGTGTTCTTTGACACACATCATATTTTCTTATTATTTATAACTATGGTCTTGCTTTGCCCTACTAAAAATGTATTCATATATTGTGTTCTCTGAGACATATCACATTTTCTTATTATTTATAACTATTGTCTTACTTTGCCCTACTAAAAATGTATTCATATATTGTGTTCTTTGACACACATCATATTTTCTTATTATTTATAACTATTGTCTTGCTTTGCCCTACTAAAAATGTATTCATATATTGTGTTCTCTGAGACATATCACATTTTCTTATTATTTATAACTATTGTCTTACTTTGCCCTACTAAAAATGTATTCATATATTGTGTTCTTTGACACACATCATATTTTCTTATTATTTATAACTATGGTCTTGCTTTGCCCTACTAAAAATGTATTCATATATTGTGTTCTCTGAGACATATCACATTTTCTTATTATTTATAACTATTGTCTTACTTTGCCCTACTAAAAATGTATTCATATATTGTGTTCTTTGACACACATCATATTTTCTTATTATTTATAACTATTGTCTTGCTTTGCCCTACTAAAAATGTATTCATATATTGTGTTCTCTGAGACATATCACATTTTCTTATTATTTATAACTATTGTCTTACTTTGCCCTACTAAAAATGTATTCATATATTGTGTTCTTTGACACACATCATATTTTCTTATTATTTATAACTATGGTCTTGCTTTGCCCTACTAAAAATGTATTCATATATTGTGTTCTCTGAGACATATCACATTTTCTTATTATTTATAACTATTGTCTTACTTTGCCCTACTAAAAATGTATTCATATATTGTGTTCTTTGACACACATCATATTTTCTTATTATTTATAACTATGGTCTTGCTTTGCCCTACTAAAAATGTATTGATATATTGTGTTCTCTGACACATATCACATTTTCTTATTATTTCTAATATTCTCCTATTTAGCATATACATATAAAATGTGTGCTGTAACATGTTATAAATTTTGTTTCTTCCTAGGTACCCATATGTTTCATGAGTTCCTGAAACGAATTCTTCTTCCATATCTCAGAGAATCTCGATTGTCCACTCTTCATGAATCCATTTGTATAATAGATTATTGTATCTTCTATAATTTTGGTACTGGTCTATTTCATCTATGATTTGGAAACACTGTTGACTTTCGCATTGTCTTTCTTTGAAATTTATTAAAATGTGCTATAATTTGTGAAACTGCCAGTGTTTTTGTATTTATTACTATGATCCACACTCAATTCATAATATTTTATAATATTACCTTATTGTTTACACTGATGACCGACGGTACTTGATAGAATTCCATTTTAACAAATAAAACACAATATTTCTTTTAACGCCCCTCCCTTAACGCCAAAATTGTGTCATTTGATGTAAAAAGTTTATTTACTAGTATTCCGGTCAATGACTGTTTGACTGGTGTGCAATCTTTGTTAGATCGAGTTAAAGTTGATCCTTGTATTTCTATAGAATTGATGAATGTAATTGAAGTATGTATTAAACAAAATTATTTTCAATTTCAAAATAAGTTTTTTACACAAGTTGATGGGTTAGCAATGGGATCTCCGTTATCTCCGTTGTTAGCTGAGATTTTTATGGATACTTTTGAATCTATAGTTTTTGATAGTAACAACCAGTTTAAGCATTGTATTAATTATTGGTATAGATATGTAGATGATGTTTTATGTTTATTTGAAGGTACTGACCGCCAACTTGAGTGTTTTTTAAAGTATTTAAATTCTATTAACTCGGCGATACAATTTACTATGGAAGTAGGACAGAATAATCAAATTAATTTTTTAGATCTTACAATTAAAATCATTGATGGTAGGCATAATTTCAGCATTTTTAGGAAACCTACGTTTAGTGACAACATTATACATGTTACATCACAACATCCTTATAATCATAAATTGGCTGCTTTTCATAGTATGTTGTATCGCCTCATTAATATTCCTATGTCTAATGATGATTTTTATACTGAGCTTGTATGTATTAAACAAATAGCCATTAATAATGGTTATGAGGTTAATCTCATTGATAAAATGTTAAAAAGAAAATTAAAAAATAAGGCTAAATCCTTTATTTTCCCAATAGTCAATTCTAATAATTCCACACAAAAGTGGCGTAGAATTAACTATTTTGGTAAAGTTAGCCATGCAGTTGGTAAAGTTTTAGAAAAGAAAAAACACTGTAAACCAGCTTATTATTGTAAACAAAATTTAGGAAAGATGTTGGTAAATTCCAAAGATAATGTAGAAAAAATGCAAAAAAGTGGTGTGTACAAACTGACATGTAGTATTTGTAATGCTGCTTATGTTGGCCAAACAGGCCGTAGTTTTAAGTGTAGGTTAGGTGAGCATGAAAGGAGTTGGCGGTTAGGTTATAATGATTCTAGTTTTTCTAACCATTTAAAAAATCATGCATTGACAGATTTTTATTCTAATGTTAATTTTGAAATTTTACATGTTAACGTAAAAAGTAGAAAATTAAATGTTTTGGAAATTTTAGAAATTAAGAGACTTTTGTGTAATGATGATAATCTAGTTTTAAATGACCAAACGGAATTTTTGTCATTTTCTCCTTTACTTCAACCTCTATTCAAGGTTGGTTAATACCTGTGTGAATGACCTGTGGGGTTTTCCCCTGGGTCTTTGTGCTTTGTTTGTTAACGGGATTTTCCTACCTTTTATAATAGTTATGTTGTGCTTTGTATTTAGTCTTGTAAGAGCCTCGTCAATGCCGTAACTGGCGAAACCATGGTCGGCTAGACCAAATAAATTATAGAATTTTACAAAAGAAATATTGTGTTTTATTTGTTAATATTACCTTTGTAGTAGCTTGGTTTCTGGCTTCCATTATGTATAAAAACTAAATCTACAGTGTTGTCATTTAAATTAGAATATCTAGCCCGTGAATAAAGACGGTTTGAATGTTCTTATTGTGACAAAAATTAAACTATATGTTTAAAATGAATGGACATGTACAGTTTTTAAATTGGTAATCTAGTACAGTATTTGAAAGTTTTATAATCAAGGGGATATATATATATATATATATATATATATATATATATATATGCAATAAGAATTATGCAAAAGTCCATTTGTTATGATAGTTTCGGTCCTTAATTTTTATTTACAGTTTTAAAAGAGGGCATAAGGTAGTATATAACTATATCATTATGTTCAATTTAATGTTACAAAACACAGGCAAAGATGATGTAACAGACAGACAATAATAGTTACTTTGAGACATTTATTTTAATCTGTTTCAATTTTATTGATATCTAGCTTTTTAAATTTTTTGTTAAATTTCTCTAAAAGTGTGCATTATAGATCAAATGACATTAAATTTAAAATTGATAAAATTTCCTTTAAAATAGTGTATTCTTAAATTGGTAATAAGGAATTATCATTCATTTATTACCCTGAAAAAGTAAGGATATTTTTTCATGTTTTAGCATCCATTGCACAAATCAAATATAATGAATGTCTTTTTAAAAGTTATCATTATCATTTTCTTCTAAATATTGTATTTCTCAAACTAAAAGTGTGGGTAAAAATAATCAAACGTTGAAATAGCCTTAGTTGGCCTTTTTGTAGCTATAATAACAGTTCCAAAACGAAATTAACAATTTTTTCATCCTCTACTAAAATAGGTTATTACAACTTTTCACCATTCCTGTCATTGTTTTCCAGTTATTTAATTGTTATCTAAACCTGATTGACCCAAAAAACAAGAGCTCTTTAAATTTATAGTAGAGGCTAAAACGTGCTATTTAAAAAAAAAATGTGACAAAATCCATTTTCCCGTAGAGGATTCCAAGGTGAAGCTTTTTTTTCCAGTTTCTGGACTGTACTATTGATATGACATTGTTTTTTAACTAGTATATTGCTTTTGGGAAAAAGAATAAATAATTCTACATACTTAAAAATTAGTTCTATAGATCTTCAAGTTCAAGAAATTTGGAAGACCAATTTGGGCCTCATTAGGCTATATCTCATTTCTTCTGTAAACTTTTCCTATATTTAGATAATTTATACCATATATACAGAGATAATAAAAATTTCATAACAAATCGATTCTTTGCACTTTTACAATTAAATTCAAGTATCATTTTCTGAACAGTGTTTTTTAGAAAATACAAGTAAAAACTATATTCACTATTTAATATTAATGTGTGTGTGTGTGTGTATATATATATATATATATATATATATATATATATATATATATATATTGATATTGATATTCCTTACATTTATCATTTTTGAAGTGCGCAAAACAAATTATTGTAATACAATTCCAATATATCAGACCTTGTTGTATGATATCACAAATATGTCTTGAATCAAATATATCAGAACTTGGGATTTGGTCATAAATATCTCCTAAATCTATATTCACCAACTGGTCTTTGGTCACAAATATGTCTTGAATCCAGTATATCAAATCCTGGTCTTTGGTCATAAATAAGTCCTGAATCCAATATATCAGAAATTGGTCTTTGGTCATAAATAAGTCCTGAATCCAATATAGTAGAAACTGATCTTTGATCACAAGTATGCCTAAATCACAAACCAGTTTTTGGTCATAAATATGTCCTGAATCCAGTATATCAAATCCCGGTCTTTGGTCACAAATAAGTCCTGAATCCAATATATCAGATTCTGATCTTTGGTCACAAATATGTCCTGAATCCAATACATCAGAAACATGGTCTTTGGTTATAAATATATCCTTAATCTGTTATATCAGATCATGGTCTTAAAAGGTTAATAAGTCTATTTAGGATTAATTTTATGTTTGGTTGGTCTTTTATTAATTTTATGATATTTTGCATCACACAGTATGGGTCATGATAATCAGTAAAGTGGATTTAAAAATATGTCAACTAAATATACAACAGTGAAATGTGTGTTCATTGGTTTATTTTCATAAATTGAATGGCATATGTTGCACCATGTACTTAGAACTATACTGAATTCATTGTTAAGGATTTTATCCATATAGTTTTAACTTTTCTTGGATTTAGCTGTAATAAAGATACATACACAATCAAGCAAACTCTTCTGATATATAAGGAGAGATTAGTTATTCAATATTTAAATAAAACTGTAACATTGTTTTAAAATTACATTTTATTTAAAAGTAACATTTACCTTGAGTTGTTCTTCAATAAATGGGAGCTAAATAAAAAGGAACATAAAATGGTTTCAGGAAATTGGATACAAGGGTTACAAAGTTAATAACTTTAGCTTATTGTTTTCTCGACTTCATAACTATAACTAGCTCATCTCAACTCCAAATAATTATTTCATTCCCAAGTTTCATTGAAAAGTTTTCTGTATTTAAGTCTTTATCCAATAGGTGTGTATAGATTGACTTCAAACTATGTTCCAGAGTAATAAAGGTCATACATTCTTATGAATCCAAGGTAGTTTCCTCCAACTCTTTAAATATGCATTGGGATTTTATCGTTATTTCTCATGTAAGAAATAAGTAATTCTTCCAACTCAGTTTAAATAAAATTATGTTTAAATAAATTATGCTCAAACTTTCTCACCTACAGTCTACACAAATGTTCAAGGACAAACTGATAAACATTTATTTCTTTATGTCAGTTTTTTTTAATTATTGTTTTTGTTAATACATTAACAAACAAAAATCTATCTTGATTGATTAATTAGTTTTAAATTGAAATAAAATTAAATAGTAGTAAAACGTTCTTATTTTAGAGGTTTAACTCCTAGGTTAGTAAATATTATATAAATTTCTCCTGTTCAGTTAGGTAAATGTTAGAATGGATAACCTTAATAACCACAGTAAAGAATTCACACTGACAAGAATAAGGCCAATTCAGCCTCTACTGAGATTGTATAAGTTGGCAGAATATACCAAACATTTCTATATTTATAAACCCCCACATTGAGTGTTACCTATTTTAAAGGTTGTTATTTACAAATTAAAAACTGACTACTGTACCATCTTGCTTCTATACAAAATGACAACTGATCAAATGTCCAAAAAGTCCATTGTAATGTAATTTTAACTCAGGATAGGAAATAAACTAATAAACACACAAAACTTTCAATTTTTTTTATGAACTGAGTAATTTCTTTGCTAAAATTATAAGGTATTAAATTGTGACAGGATTAAACTAGCAGTTCCTATGAAAATGATTCACATGACATATAGATACTTGTGCCTTATAAAAGTTCTGAAACATATTGATATTTAAATCCATTCACTTCATTTGTATCAGTGGCTTTGCCTGACACCATATTTTTGTGGTTATATATTTAAATATAAAGCATACACATATATTTAAATCCATTGGCTTCATTTGTATCAGTGGTTTTGCCTGACACCATATTATGTCTTACTTTAATATAGCATCCACTTGCTTATGGTGATGAATGACTTAACTGAACCATACGGTTAAGATATATTTAAACATAAAGCATAGCTTCTACTCTCTTCACTTATATTGGTAACTTGATTCTCTTAGACATCGTGTATTCAATGGAGTTTATGTAAAGTTAACAATAATTATCATAATAATACGACATAAGTTTGTGTGTAAAATGACTTGACATGAAAGAGAACATACTAATGACAATATACTCAATGTCTTACTTTACTTTACCTTTACTTTGATTTGTAATGAATATATTTTCTTGTGTAAGTATATATCCAGAAAGTTTTTCTTAGACATAACTTGCTTAATTAATGTTATTAATATATTTAATGATATGTTGCAAAATTCAATGTATTGTCTAAATAAAACAAATGTTATACATAAGTTAATCTGTTAGTAACAGTGTACAACTTGTCAGTTCGCATATAATTTATGCAGTTTTAGATATAACTTGGTCATAAATATATTGCAAATGATTTATTATTGATATTTGTACATTTATTCAGTATCAAAGTAAACTCTTCTCCAAATAAAAGTTCCAAATATTGATTCCAATAAATAAAATACATGTACTTAGTTATTAAAGTAAACAATTTTAAATACAAGTTTTTCCCTGTACAGCTTTTTTGGTTGCTAGCTTCCCAATACAGACCACCACAGCATTTTCTTTTCTACAGATCTTGAATGAGCTTCATATGTTCTGCCTCTTTTCTTGATTTTTTACTGTTGGACCTCAAAAATTCTATCCTTGTCCAAGTCTACCGTCCGACGGATGGTTTGTTTTTTCAGAAAAGTGTGATTTTATATTCTTTGCCATCAGCCTTTTCACTGGGTTGTAGTTATGATTTCTGTTTTTGCTGTGAACTTTAGTACCCTTTTTTACCAGAGTATCAGTTAAGTTATTTTCGAACACTCCAATAAGTGATGGAATCCATTGGATGCATATCTTCTTTTAAGTTATTTAGGAGATGGCTTGCTTCCTACTCTCAGATATTACTCGATTGTTGAACAGCTCAGTATGAATGGATGACCTTGAGTCCACCAAGAGCACAGCATTCAAAATCAGATTTTTTTAATGTTACTTACTTTCATGACATCCACCTCGCCATCAAATCTCAATTCATTCTGTCCAACAGCAATGGAGAATGACATCTGCTCCTGCACTGCTCGAATCTTCCACCAATGATCCATTCGTAATTACATGCACCCAATCAACTGCTAGAATTTGTTCATTTATAGTGTACATTGTTATCTTATTTAGTTCCTCTGCGTTGCTTTTTTACTTTTTACCTTCTCTTTAAAATATACATTGTAAGTAGAAAAGTTCAATGGGTTTACAAGGGAAATCATTGGTTCAACAGTTGTGGTTACATTGTAATGTCGAAGGAAGTCATCACAAAATCCTATCTAGTTCTTTTGAGCTTTGAGTCTCGAAGATTCTGATTTATGATTGGCACATTATGTTCCTAGCAAAGATTTTATCTTCAGATATGTAAATACTGTATGTTGTCTGATATCTTCCATTATTGGTATGTTACCTTTGTATAATTGCAAGGCTGTAACTGGAATTATTTTGACACCACCCGTGATGTGTCTTAGAATGGTAGTTTCCACATGTTCTAATTTAGTTTCAGTTGTTGTGTTGGTGATGGTGACGGCTGCTGTACATTATCACATTTAATATGCAATTTATAGGCTATATTTATAACGTTCTTTGTGTAACCCTATATTATACCATTAAGGTGTTTTTTGAGATGTGATCTTTTTGTTTGCCTTTTCCTCGATGTTTTCAATATGGTGTCTCCAGTTTAACTTGTTATCTAAGATGACGTCCAAGTACTGTGTGTATTCTAACTTTCGTAGAAGACTCTCACTCAACCTCAACACAAAGTCACAGTTTCTATGCCTTAGTGAAAAGTACTGGTACACTGTTTCTATGGAGTTAATCCACTTTTTTTTTTATTCTCCCCATGTCTGCAATACAAAAAGAGCTCTATTCATACAGTTCAAATTCTTTTCTTTTTATTTTCTCAACAGCCCAGATTCGTGTTTTTATTATTTTAACTGTTTTCAGTTTTATAACCAAATCATTTACATAAATGTAGAATAGAATTGTGCTGGTCATAGCCCCCTGTAGCAGGCTAACCTTTGTTTATTTAAATTTGAAGTATGAGTCATTATATCTTGTTAACATGATGCATTGCTTCAAGAACTCCCACAGCCCTCCAGCATTCTATTGCAGGATTTTGCATTCTTGGTTTGAGTCAGTTTTTGCTCTTAAAAGTGTAGTTTTATTTATTTTATGTTCCTTCATTTGTTCTTTGTTAACTTGGAAAGAGACAACCTATCAATGTTACTCATTTAGCTTCAGTCAGGAGGCATCTACAGTTTAAGGTATGCTGAGGATGCAAGTAACTTGACCTCCCAAAGTATTTTAATTTTTTTTTTTTTACAGGATGTTAGGAAAAACAATAAAATTTTCTCTAAATTCACAATTTCTCTTATTTTTCAAATAGAATATTGTACTTTTCCTTATTTTATAGTAGATCTAGATAAATGTGTTGTGATAATTTTAGTGTATTTACCTAGCATTGATAACAAAATTATATATGTCTATAGGTTTGCTGTTTAGTACTCACATATTTTCAAGTTTAGTAATGATAGGGAATTTTTGGTGTATATCAGAATGGTTATAACTCAAAGCAAACACGAAAAGTGTAAAAATAAGGTATTTACTTTATTGAAAAAACTTAAGAGTTTAACATTTTAAGCATACTTAGTTATTAAAGTAAACACTTTTAAATAAAACTGGTTTAATTAAAAACAACAACAACAAACTTTAATGTTCTCATCATCACGTGCTAGCTTTTGTTATGTCAGTGTTTTGTTTGCAGCCGCTATCCATATTTCATCTGTATTTGTTTCTCATTATTTCTGTTTAACTTTCATTGTTAAGTCTGTCTTATTTTTAATCAAGGAATATAAAATATAAGAGCTTATAATATTTACTATTTTTTAAAATAATGTTTTAAGTAATGCTTTTGTTAATAACTTTTGTTACCTAATCACATATTTGATATATTTACAAAAGAAATGCAATAAGAGGGAAAATGCCATTGAAGATTTTTTGCAAATATACATTTCGAGAGTTCCGCACTGATTATTTGTTTTTAGAGATGGTATCTGTCACCTAACAATATCCAATATACAGGCTAGAATTATTGGCTTCTAATTGGCGTAAAAATATGTTTAATCTGTTATTTAAACTTTTTACTAAAGCTCCCTACAAAGTGCATGAACATTTTTCAGTTATAGTGTTAGGAAAACTATAAAATGCAATTTTTCATAAACTTCTCGATTGGAACAATATTATTGTTTTTTATGTATTCTGGTAGATTTAATCAGTTGTAGTAGAGGGGAATTAGAATATAAAAGTGATGTAAGTGGGAAGTTTTTTTTTTCTTTTTGTACCTGGAACTGAGTAGGAAACCGAAAAAAAAAAGAAGAAAAAAATAGCAAAATTGGACTGGAGCTTTGGTAGAAAAGTGCATTTTGAATGCATTGCTACACTATTTTTTAAATATCTCCGGCTCTATAGGTTGTAGAAAAATGAAATACTCAAAAATGAAGGGACTGTCAAAATGGTAGGGTATATTAACATTAATAATACTTCCTAACTTCAAATATTTCAAATTTCTGGATCAAGATATTTTTTTACTAATAATGCAACAAATGGGGTAAGAACCATCAGATCTTCAAAAAAATGGACAAAATATGTGTCTTTAGACTGAAATCGGGTCGTATTTTCCCAAAAATTTTCATTTTTACACGGCCACAGATGGCAATTTTATTTTTTTTTAAATTGAAACTATTGTAATTTAATGAAAAGTGATTGTAGAGTAAACTTCTTTTTTTAAATTGTCAGTGTTTTACCTACTTTCTAGTGAATGTATGCAAGAATTTGTTTATCAAGGTAAAGTGCCCTTTATTAATAAAAAAAATTGTCATTTTACTCTTTTGTCCTTTTTTCTACTAAATCAGGGTGGAATCTAGATAATGACGTCACCATTTATGAAATTTCAACATTTAGTTGCAAATATTTTTATGAAAATTTGTTTATTTGATTAAGAATGACATTTAAATAAAAACAATTTATGGAAAACTGGTTAGAAAGATATGGTAGTATATTATGAATACGAAAACCAATTTTTGTTGTTGCAAATACTGACTGGTTATTTGTGTAAAGATACATATTTTCGTGAAGATCTGATAATTTTTACCCAATTTGTTGAATTATTAGTGAAAAAATTTTAAAACCAGAAATTCGAATCCAGAATTTTTTGAGGTTAGGAAGTACTCTTAATGTTACTATACCCTACCATTTCAATATTATACTTATAGTTCCTTCATTTCCTAATATTTTCTTCTTTTTTCATTTTTCTACAAACCATAGAGCTGGAAATATTTAAAAAATAGTGTAGCGATACATACACTCAAAATGCATCCAAAATGCACTTTCCTAGCAAAGCTTCAGTCCAATTTTGCTAATTGTTTCGGTTTCCCACTCAGTTGCATATACAAAAAGAAAGAAAAACAACTTCCCAGTTACATCACTTCTTATCAATTTTTTGGACTATTTTCCCTAGTAGCCCCACAAGGGTAGTGCATAGTAGCTCCACATGTTAAAAGGTGGTTAGCATCCCTCTCTACCCTCAACCAACATTCACATTTACATTACACAATTACCCTTCACCTTAACTTAGGGTTCCTACTTGTGGTGTAGATCTCTTTCTTAGGCAAAGTTTCCTCTCATGGCAACCAAAGGATGCAACTCTGCCATTCTTTGTAAATTTTAAAATCATTTATGGGTATGATAAGAAAGAATGATGTGCTTATTTCTGTTACATCTGGGAAAGGTAATGCATATTTTGATAACCTATTTCTTTTAGTAGTGTACTTACAAGCTGATAGAAAAAATGGTCAATAAGTGTTTTTCTTTGGTGCCACAAAGTAACAGGCTGCAGTGTAGTAGTTTTAGACAGGATTGATAATTATTTACTAATCAACTGGTTTCAATAGTGTCTGCTTATCTTACATCAGACATTGGTTGCAGTGTTTTTTCTTTGAATAAGCCTGTGATATATCTTGAAGAGGAATTCCTAATACTTTAAGATCGTGGTGTATAATGGCAATGTTCTTGGTTTTATAAAACTGCCTTAGCATCAGATATTTTAGAGTGTGTATTGGAACTAAGTTATCCCATCATTTTCATTTAGAGAATGGTATCCCTTAGGGTAGTGTGCTGAGCATGACTCTGTTTGCTGTGGCAATCAATAGCATTACTACATTGTTCAGTGCTCTGTTCGCTCTTCTCTATTTGTTGATGATATGCCATATATGTGGCTACTTCCAAAAGAGCCCTTCAACTTTTACAAATTGGCTTCAATAATTGTCAAGATTGACAGGATTTAAGTTCTTTACTTCAAAATGCATTGTATTGTTTTTAATTACTATATCTTAATGAGCACAACTACAAACTACTACAACTTTTAAATTCATAGGCCTAATATTTGATCACAGATTTTTTTTTAATTTCTCATATATATAATTTGAAAACACAATGTATTAAAACTTTTGAAATGCTACATGTTCTTAGTGGTTCTCAGTTTCAAGCCAATAGGGCTTGTATATTACAATTTTACTATAGTCTTGTTCGACCACAAATTGATTATGGCTCTATAATCCACTCTATCTATGGTCTACTCATCCCCAAGACCATAGGCTATTAAGAAGTTCGATTCGGTTCATAACTCTGCCCTTCATCTTGTTTCTGAAGCTTTTCGCTTGAGCCCAATTTCTAGCTTACTTGCTGAGATTAAGGAAACATCTCTATGAAGACAATGACAGCCACTACCAATATCATATATTGGTAGTCTGGGCTCCAAACCTTATCATCCAGTCTAGGACATTCTTTTTAATAATCCTTTCGCTGAACAATAGAATGTCGTCAGAACCACACTGCCCCATTTAGCATTAGAATTCTACGAATCCTCTAAAATTTGGGACTTGTACTTCCTTAAATGTATGAATATGCTCAATACTTTATTTCTCCATTACTCCAAATGCTTAATTTTGAGTTTTCATTGTTCCGATTCTTAAAGTACAACACTCCTGATGTATATCGTCAGGAGTTTAAGTACATAACAAGTAAACACCTATAATTGAGTGAGATTATTTTCTTAGGTGGTTCTAAACTAGACAATAAAGACAGTCGTGCATCTGGGTGGACGAATATGTTACCCTCAATTTCTAGTGTTGTACCACCAAATTTTGTTAATTTTGAAAGGTCTTAATGCCATTCCATCTGGTGTCCTATCAGATCCTTTGTGTTCTGATTCCAAATGTGCTTTACAGGTTATCCAAGAATATATTCTAAGAATCTCTTGGTTGAAGTTATTCTGTGTTCCATTGCCGGCACTGGATCTAATGAAACTGTGTTACAGGATTATAGTTTGTTTGCCTAGAATTGATAACAACAACAATAATATATACATATTTTAAAGATGTGTGTTCAGTTTTCACATTTTTTCAAGCTTAGCAATGATAGAGAATCATTGGTATTTGGCTATTATGCTAGAATCTTTATGGCATAAAGTAAACACAAAGTGTATTAATATGGCACTATTAAATTGTAGTAAGGTATAAAAAACTATGGTTCAATATTTTATTTGGATACATAACTATCTACACAGATTTGTAATAGGACAGGTCAACATTCTCAGCTGATGTCATCAAATTAATGCGGCTTGGTGAAGTCATCACATGAAGACTGTTTCTTGTGGTTTACTAATCATTTCAGTGTTAGATCAACCAAAATACTAACAAAAATTAACTAGCAAAAATACAAACAGAAAAGTCTTACCCAGAGTGTACAATCAATTATGATTCCAAGGCTATATTTTTTAACAATAACATTATTTATATTTTTTTATTATTTTAATAGTTTATTCACCCTGTCATATAGTTTATATGTACAGTGGAACTTGGTTATTACGGCCTTGGCTGTATCGTCAATACGGATGTAACATCATTTGTTAACAAGTCCCGGCCAACTGTATTAATTAATATTATAAAACACCCTGTTGTATAGTCAATAACGGTTATAACAGCAATAACGGTTTTAAAACCTTCATTGATTTACTCTTGATCTTGTTATAAAATGTATTTAACTTGTGTTATGCACTGTGAGCCATATAAAAACTGTAGGAATGTAGAAAGCGATCAACAGAACTACACTGTATTGTTTCAAGAATCAAAACAACTGTAAAGTATTTTTGGAGTAGATTTGTCACCCCCCCCCCCATCCCTTCTACCCCTCCTACAAGCAGGTCAGGTGTCAGCTGCAAGTCTAGGTCAGTGACATTTGCAACACCACAGTGCAATCAGATCTTAGTATGAGTATGCTTGGCTATCGTTCCTTTTCTGTTTTTGTCTAAGTGTACAGTAGTGTCGTTTGTTTCTTCTTATAATATTCAACATTTTATTTGCAGTTTTGAATAACATTTCCAACCAATTATGGCGAGTTGTAGTGTAAAAAGAAAGGTTCTGCCTATTAAAGACAAAGTGTGAATAATAAGAGCTTATGAGAGTGGACGTAAAATACCAGACATGTGCCATGAGTTTGGGCTAGTAAATTCAATCATTGGTTCAATTTAAAAAAACAAGAACAAAATTCTTAAAGCTTTTAAGGAAGCTGGAGAAAACGTTAAAAAAATTAGGAAATGTGATTGGACTGATGTAGATGCAGCATTGCTGAAATGGTTCTAACATTGTCCATTGTTCTGATATTCCTGTGAGTGCACCGCTTCTAAAAGAGAAAGCAACAGAGTTCAGAAAATTGTTTGGTGTTGACTTTCATGCTCCAATGGTTTGGCTCTAGATAGATTTAAATCTCGACACTCTATTTCCTTAGCAAAAATATGTGGTGAGGTGAAGACCATGGATGAGAATGGAGTATACATGTGTTATGTATACTCGTGATTGAATACATAACACATGCCCAGTTCTTAGACAGTTATATAAAGATGAAGACATTTTTAACGGGGATGGAACTAGACTTTTTATAAGCTAACAGATAAAACCTTCCAATATAAAAATGAAAAATGTGTTGGTGGGAAGCTTTCGAAACAAAGACTTACTGCTTTTGTTTGTGCAAATATGACTGGAACCGAAAAAGGAAGCTCCTGGTTAATGGGAAAAGCTTGCGACTAAGGTGTTTTAAAAAACTTGCAGTAAATTATACTGCCAACAGAAAAGTGTGAATGACGTCTGCAATTTTGAAGATGAACTGAGAAAGTGGGATAAGGACCTGTCATAAAAAAAAAATAATAAATAATAAATTTTAAAAAAAAAACTTCTCTTAGTTGACAACTGTGCAGCCCACCCAAAATTGAATTTGACAAATATGAATTTGGTGTTCTTACCAGCGAACTGCACAAGTGTATTACAACCAATGGACCAAGGCGTAATCAGAAGTTTAAAATGTCACTACCATAAACTGCTTTTGAAAAAAATGATTTTTATGGACACTAATGAACCAGTGAACATAACTGTCTTGGATGCAATTGTATTCTTAGATAATAACTGGAGAAATGTAACTCCAATGGCAATCTCAAAATGTTTTGATAAAGCAAAACTTTCGACCCAAAATGCATCGAATAGTGATAAAGATGATGTGAACTGACACTGTCCAAATGGATTAAAATCCTTAATGTAGGACAAGATGATTTTGAAAACTTCGATGCCTATGCATCAGTGGATGAACATATAAAGTCATTTCAAATGTTAAGTGATGTTGATATTATGGAGGAAGTACAAAAAATGGAAGCAGATGAGAGTGTTGAGGAGGATGGTGATGAAGAAGAAGATGTCGTATGTCCAATAATGCAAGAAGCTCTGGCAGCTGCTGAAACATTCTGTCAATTTTTCCACTTCAGGGAGGCGTCAGCCAACATACTCGAAGCAGCTCAGTTTCTTCATATGACTACAGAAAAAATGCATAGTATTTTTCTGAGAGGACTGTACAAAAGAAAATTACAAACTTTTTTCAGCAGTAGAACCACTTCTACAGGATAAATGTAAGTTATAATGTGGTTGTTTAACTTATTTAAAAAATGTTTTATGCTCTTTTATACTGTATACATTATGCACTGTATTTGTAAATTTGTATTAATAAGTATTCTTCAAAGAAATACAGTAGTGTTTTTAATTTTTCCTTTGTTAAAAATTAAGATTTTGAGGTAACCCTTTAATAGTGTAACTTTGATATAGAGTCAAAATTTTAGTGGTCCCTTCAATGACTTTATAACCCAGTTACACTGTATATACAATATTTACAAAACTTGATGGTAACATAACTGACTATTAAAACATAAAAACTTTAAATTTTTTTTCATCATACACAGTGTTCAGATTATCCATCTTATAATATTTCCTTTCTTTTTTCATAACATTGTTTCGCCTTGTTAAACTCATATCACAAATTATGTTCCTTAATTGACACATATTGTTTCTTTACATATATATATATATATACACACAAAGTATAATATTAAATGAATCCTATGAAATGGGCTTAGATACAATTTTGTGAGCATGATTACAGGACGATGTGAACATTTTGCTTAAATAATTTAGATTTACAATTAAAAATTCTTTCATTATTGAATGGTGGTGAATGAACAACTTTTTCAGACCTACTAATATGTTTAAATTTTGTGATATTGCAGTATATATAGATGCATTTGAATTACCACTATATTATTCTAAAAATCCTAGACTACCCTTTATCAAACTATTATAACCAACCTTTTTGAAAACATCCCCAAGGAAATGAGTTATAATCCAAATATAATATGTATTTGCACAGCCCACTAAAGTTAAACATATACAAGCTCATAAAGAAATCCATTTACACTTAGGAATCTGAATAGACAATAAATTGTCAAGTTTATGTTTCTAAATTAAAATTATGCTAACTTTATATAGAAAATGTAATACAAACAAAACAGGACTATCAAAGTTTAATTTAACGACTTTGTACACCAATATAAGATCGAATACATGCATAATCCATACTCTTAAATATATATATATATACTAAAACAATCCTCCCTTTAACTAGCGCATTTCAAAACACAAACTTTAAATTGTATCTTTTCTTTTTAAAACTTTTTAAAGACAACTGTGTTTAAACAATCTGAATGCAAAATAATAATATCCAACTCAATTTAACTGTGTGAAAAAGAAGAAATAATAGGTCTATTTAATTTTCATAACTTCTCATTTTATCCTAATTTAGTTTATAATATTTTGTAAGTAATTAATTTATCTAATTAAAATAAAATTCAAAAAAGTCTTTTGAGAAGCTATTACTGTATCATACATTTCAAATCTTATAACTTTATTTTGTCTTTCATTATGTGAAGTAGACAAATAATTATAGAGGTTCTAGATACAATAAATAGTATTAATAAACTTTATGAAATATGTTTTGGTGGTCTAGTTTTATTTTAATTATATTAAATTAAGTTATTCCGATTGTAACAGTCCAATTTGATGTGGTTAATTTCTTAAAGTATATTATTAGAAGAAAAAGAAGCGTTGGTTCATGCATAATTCATTATTTCAAATATTTATATACTTTAAATACAGACATTTAAGACAGACATCAAGATAAAAATTGTCAAATATGGTTTGAGGATATCAAAACATGAGAATGTGGTTTGCTAAATTTCCAACACACACACACATGGATATATGTAAAGATAATATTACACATTTTAAGATACTATTTATAAATGAAGTGCCTAAATGTGGTCAGGACTGAATTTGACTCATAATTTCAAAATTTTAAATTGTTTATGTACATAGTTTAATGTAAAAACAAATATTAAAAATTATTTTAATAAGTAAACTTACATTCATAAGAATTTACTTTTTTCATCCCGATTAATGCAAAATATTAAGGTTATAATAAAAATTCCAATATATTCTATTCTTCTTCCTCTCGAATATTGTTCCAAATATATGTTCACATTTGACAGAAATTTTGATAAAAAACCTTAATTCCGATTTCTTGGTTCCCAATGACCTATGATTGTTTTAAACTGTTGAGACGACTGTGCAATGAAATTTGGCAGATTTATATTATTATATTTGACATTTAATTTGTACCTACCCTCAAATTTTAAAAGTAGTACTTATTTTCTTGAAACTAAAAAGTTCTACCTTACAAATTTGATAAAAATATATTTATTTACTGTAGACCTAAGACAAACAGGTGCCAATCAATCAGAACAATTATTTCGATTTAGATAGCATGGAAGATATAAATTAATTTTGTAAGAATTACTTTTTTGGTTAAGGTATTCTATTTTATTTTAAGCTATTCTTCATTATGAATTTAAACTAAAACGTTAAAATCATAAATTTTGGAATCGCAATGTATTATAATGGTATTGTGTATATAAGTTTTATGTATTATTGTATTCATCCTAAATTATTTGAAATTTAATTTTAATATGCATTGTTTATTTTTTACAGGTAAGTTATTCAAGTATCATCTTTAGTAGCAAGCTCACTGTATGTAAGTTCCAACATATCTTAACATTTAAATTATAAGTTATTTCAATCGCAGATCATTTTTCATATGGTCATTACAAACACTTACCACTTATACTATTACATACATATTACATGTACTAGTTATTACATAAACACTCTACTTATATTACATGTACTACCTATTACATACACATTCTACTTATATTACATATTACATGTAGAAGCTATTACATACACACACTACTTATACTACATATTACACACACACACATATATATATATATATATATATATATATATATATATATATATATATATATATATATATGTGTACTAGCTACTAAATACACATACTACTTATACTACCTATTAAACACATAAATATTACATTTACTAGCTATTACATATATGTAATTCTTATACTACCTATTACATAGATATTACATGTACAAGCTATTACATGCACATACATTAAATTTCAGTCACTACATTATTTATTATTTGGTATTTGTTATAAAAATATTATAATATCTTAAATACCGTAGAATTCCTTACATTTTTCTATGATGACAGTTGATGATAATTGAGAGCTAGTAAGTAAGCCATAGTTTTTTTATAATATTAGTCTAATTAATTATACACTGTATGGGATAAACTGATTATCCTATTTACAATCTATTTGTCAGAGCTATAAAATAAGTAAATTTGAATAAACATGATTTTAAAAGTTGAAGTAGCCACCATTTTTCTTGATACAGACTTTCCTCTTTTTCACTCTATTACTTCCAACTTCTTTTCTATAGTTTGTGTATTTATCACACCTTCATCAATTATTCCAATGGTTTGGCATTTGTTATTGACATTTTTTGTTTTTTATAATCCCATAGAAAAAAATTTAGCGGAATCTAGTCTTAAGATCTATTTCACCATAAAAGTTGATACTACAATCACCGAATAATATCTTCATGAAAGCAAAGGTTGTGTTGTTAAGTTATGGTGTTGTAAGAAACAGATTCATTCATCCTCTTCCACGGGTGTAACTCTAATGTTGTTTTGAATGAATAGTCCACTCAAAGAAAAAAATTAATACTAACTAGTCTTTATTGTGATATTACACATGGAACTGATATAAAGTTTGAAGTAATGCTCATAAGTTAAATTAGTGTTGTGGTCCTATGATTTTATCTTCCTTGTTGTGAAAGTAGCCCGTATGACTGAATTACAAAACTAATCTCTATATAAATGTCTTATTAAGAACTGGTCTCTCAAGATCTTACTGAGAAAAAAATTCTTGGATTTTAATTACACACACACATATATATATATATATATATATATATATATATATATATATATATATATGCATACTCAGATATATCTCAAGGTTAAAAACATGTGTCTCTTGTGATTACACCATCTTTAACATCACAACAAACAGAGAATACTGGTAAAGTTACCAGTGCCAGACTAGTACAGTGATTGGATATTGGACAAATCGGTTTTGATGAAAATTAGAGGTCCTCCTGTATTAATTCATACTTTGTAGAACACTTAATACTGAGTTGTGTTTTATATGAAGTACCCTTAATATTTATAAATTTACTTTATATGAATAAATATCTAGAGAGAGTATTTTTTAAATATGGTCCAAATTACATGTTAAACACGAAGATAAAAAGAACTTACAAAAAGTACACATTTCAAGAAATAAACCAGAGTTCCATTCAAAGGTAATTTCTTTCCATTTAAAATGGATAACACTGGCGCTCCTTTTTGTACATTGTATAAAATAATATAAAATAGTATTTTTTTTTCAAAATCCTAGGAGCTGTTCAGAAAGAAGAAAAAATACTGAAAAAAGATAGAAAGTGTGTAAAAATCCATCAAAGTATTAATTACCAAACCATAGTACAGATGAACAGTTATTATGGACCATTAGTACCAAAACTAAATGTAGCTGTGAAGATGCTATTAATGGAAAAGGCAAGATTTAATAATTTAAAAAAAGCTACTTGGGTATTCACAAATAAGAAATAAATATATAAAATTAATAATATTTTGTGTTGAAAAGGTCATATTACATGAACTGCTTTGCTGAAAAAAGCCTCTGGTAAAAAGAATTTAAAATTTAGCCAAAAAATCTTATAAAGTTTAAAATTCAAGAAATTTCATGCTGATGAATTCATATCGTCCCTCCATTTGTCCCTTTATTTGCTGCTTGTAGCATGCTCTATCATTAAGTTCAATATTTGAAGAAGTCCCATAACATATAATATGATAGTGAAAAGTCCAGGTTCAGAATTCATTAGGAGGAGTCGGAGCATGCAATACAGCATCCTGTCTTTGAAGTTACCAGGAGTGGGCCATTGAGAAAATGGCAGCAATAGAGCCTCTAATTTCTGAGCTTAGAAGTAGAGTAATCTATTTTTATTTACAATCAATGGCTCTATTCAAATACAGTTCTACCCATACTAAAAGGTGTGGGACCTAGCAGTAAGAGAAACGGGATAAATTAGTTGGTGTGATATATTACATTTTTTAAAAATATAAATGTTTTTATTAAAATAAACTCGATGGGAATTGTTTTAGTAATTTAAGCAATTCATAATGTTTACTACATTATATCTTTAATAATCACTGAGATACTTTGGAAAATGTTTGGATTTTTGTTTGTTTTTATATTCAATTAAAACTATGGAATAATTTTGATTTATTTATTTTATCAAACTAGAAATATTTATTAAAAGATTATTGTCATTTTTTTGAAATGATAACTCTTATAGGACGGTGAACCTGTGCAAAATGAGGGGAATAGTGAAAGTGAATAAGGGGGAAAACTAAAAGCGGATGAGGGGAATCACCACTACTCTGTGCTATCTGCATGCCTGAGCATGAAAGCAGATGTGGAGAATCACTATACCTTTTATAATGTTTTCTGACTCCGTACATAGCCAAACTAGTAATCAATGCAGAAATATTGTCACAAATTTTCTCACAAACCCATATATATTTAAACTAAAAATCTACGATAAATATTGCACTAACCTTCTCGGACTCCCATACATAGTCAAACTAATAATCATCAATTTAAAATATTGCACAAACTTTCTCACACACCAATACATTTTAAAACTTTTCACAAACTTTCTCATATGCCCAACATATTAAAACTAAAAATCGACGAAAAATATTGCATTAACTTTCTCAGACTCTCATACATAGTCAAACTAACAATCAATGCAAACATATTGAGAAAACTTTATCACATACCCATATATATATATATATATATATATATATATATATATATATATATATATATATATAAACTAAAAATCTACGGAAAATATTGCACTAACTTTCCCATACTCCCATACATAGTCAAATTAATAATCAATAAAAAATATAATACATTTTTTTTTAAATTTATTGAAAGTTTAATTTTTTTTTAAATAGATAGTTAAAGGCTTCACTTCTGTCTACCGTCCTGCAATGGTAACATTTTATAGATATTGACAGAGACTGGTTTCCAGTACAGAATACCGGTAGTGTAGAATACTATACTGACGGATCTTATACTAACTTTGGTGCAGGTGCAGGAATATATTATGGTAAAACAACACAGGAAAATATTAGTAAAGCTTTGGGAAAATACGCAACTGTATCCAAGCAGAAATCATGGCAATACTGGAATCCGCACAACTTTGTCTAGCTAAAGGATACACCAATGAGTATATCATTATCAGGTTGGACAGTAAAACTGCTATAAAGTCTGTAAGCTCACACGAATACTACTCATCACTAATGTGGGATTATAACTGAACCTTAACTAACCTTTTAAAAACCAAAAACCAGGTAAAACTCAGCTGGATACCAGGTCACAGAGGAAACGAAGCTAACAAGAAGAGAGATAAACTGGCAAAATATGGAAACAAGAGATCCTTCATAGGCCCAGAATCTGTATGCAAAATAACTAAAGCCACAGCAAAAGATACAATGGATAAACTCAGAAATTGAGGACTGATGGACAAAATACTCCATGTGAAAACTATACAGATTGCTGGTCCATCCAGATCTGAAACTCAAATTCGTCATTTCACAAAGTAAACTAAATCTGAGGAAAATCTTAAACTTTGTATCAGGCCATCTTAACACCATGGGACTTTCAATGAAACCTGAAATACAGACTATGTAATCAGCACCTATAAACTGCAGAACTCATATTTCGAAAATGTAAAGCATTAGGATGTAGAAGACAACTGATCTTCGGCCCAGATGCGACCTTTAATGTGACACTCAATCTAGCTAGGAAAATCCTGACCTTAACCAAGGGAATAGACATAAATCAGTTAGGACTTTAATAAGTACACAAAAAGTCTTATAGGCTGAAATGTCTATTGGGTAAAACCCACTTGTATTTTCTCTATCTCTTTTAGGCTAGGTAAATTCTTCCTGTTTGATGTAATTCATTGTAGTTTTTAGATAATTTTTAATAATTTTTTTGTGAAGTTTTATTCTTTGTATATGGATTAGTTATGTGGGGTACATTGACATGTGTGTTTCTTTCTTTACTTTTTTTAAATATATATTTTTTTTTAATTATTTTTATTTATTATTTTTTTTAATGTATTTGTTTAAACTACTTCTTTTATTATTTTTTTTAAAGAACACTGCATTTTAGAAAACTATTTTTTCACATAATTACTCTACATTCAAAAGTCTCTCTCTACATACAGACTTGCATTTTAAAAATCAAGCTTAGCCACAATTAACCACTGCTTTTCAGATATACTTTAAATTGGTAAATCTTGTACTGTATTAATATTAATTTAATAATTAATCATTTTGTAAAACGATATATATATATATATATCTCATAGCAACTTACTTTGTATTTTTCTTTAAAAATTTTAAAAGCTTAAGTTTTAGAATATATATATTCAGAATAATATAAATAAAACCTTTCATATTTGCATTAATAATTTGTAATGATATTAGAGTAATGTTTATGTTTTGCTAAGTCTAATTAAAATCTCTTTTCCATCCTCAAGATAAACCATAATATAGACTAATCCAAATCCATCTTCGACATATAAATAGAGCTCTCCAACTGACGTATCTTGATTTGATACAAAACATTTGAGAAATCTAGAGAAGTGGTTTACAATTGAGGGCAGTCAGGGAATTGAGCACAAATGATGGCTCAGATGCTTGCTCTCGGTTGTTATCTCTCTCTGCCCTAGCTTTAACTTTACATTTCAACTCTTGTGGATTGATAGTAACAGCTTTTACCCACAAATCTATTTTGTTCTGCCTGACAACACTAAAGTGTAAATGACTCTATTCCAATTCAATACAATGGGCTAAATTGAAAGTGTTCTGTGAGAGACATGTATATAAAAGCAGTAGAAAACTAATTATATATATTTGTTTTAATTAAAATAGATCAGTATAAGTTTTATACTAATGTTTTTAATTGTTTTTATTCACAATGTCATCTATATAACCGAAAATACACCTGTTATTTATCAAATTCCATATATTGTATATGTAGAAAAGAAATTTTGTACTGTTGTATATTGAGAGGCCATTTAGGATGATAATTATCTTTAAACTCTAAATTTTTAGAATAGATTTATGAGACATACTACACTAACAAGCATGGGATTTACCAAAACTTGAAATGATATATATTTTTATTTCTTTTTCAAGCTGTTTGGATACCCTCTTTCTGTTGAGTTTCATAGCTTTTTACACTCTACCTACTTTTACCACTTGGTTCCCCCTTTAGATTTTGTTCATAAAATATGGTGTCGCTATGTTCATTTTTAATTATTAAACAATATTATTTCATATGTTTACAAAACTACATTATTATGTTTTCAGTGAAACAATTCATTGAATCCAAAATTCAAACAGAATACACATTATTAATAAATATAAAAAGTCATGTTGAAGCAAGAAAGTGTCTGTACCTGATGAAGTTGGGATTTAAAAAAATCCTTTCTGCATCTTTATTATTCAGTCGTTGAAAATATATTTAGTGATGATTTAATTATTTTATTTAAATTATACAAGTGAATAAAAACTACTATAATTTTCTGCTATAAGCTACAATAATTGTCTGAGCAGTAATAAAAGTCCTGTCCCATTTTTGTGTACAATTGAAAATTTGCTGGCTTTAATTTTACATAAACTTTAATTTTTTTTTTTTATATATATAATAAATTGAATAGACATTTACCATGTGCAAATTTAAAGCAAACAGTATGGATGTTTCTTAAAGAATAGCTTTGTTGGCATGAATTTTTCCGATATAGTTTTATTTTTAATATGTTGAAAAAATTTTTAATTATTACATCATACAAAATTATGTTTTTAAGAATAGTGTTTAAACTTAATAATTAGAGATAATTCTTTTTCAAGCAATTACAAACTTGGAAGTTTTAGTCTATATAAACTAGTTATCAAACTCCAATACCACAGTAAGCTTATTGTTAAACTTAGTTAAATAGTTTTAACATAGGCCAAAACCATATCAGTAAAATTTCTCAAGTTCCAAAGGACAAGATGGTTTCCTAAATATATCCAAATCCACTTAAAGACATGTTTTGCAACAAGTCTCATCACTTTTTGCAACTTAATGACCATTTTATTTATAACTGTCACAATCCTAATTACAAGTTTAATTTGCTTTAAGTTCTTCGTCAATTTGGCAAAGTTGTTTATGGTACGAAAGAATTACTGCACATCACCATAAGTATACAAAAATATATTAAAAAATAAGTACTTTGAGATAATATAAGTTTACTTATGAAAACTGTTGTATATGGCATCATTTTTGTATTCCTTAGATTATTTTTAATTTGTTTGCTAATTATAAGTAATTTTTAATAGTGAACTCCCCTTGTATTCATTTTTCTTCATATAACATAGTTAACATTTGTTAAATGGAACAGTTATGCAATTTCAATATACCGGTAGTCGTGATAAAAATTGTAAAAATTACACAATTTTTAATGTGCCGAACAAAAAGATGGACACGGTATTTTTAAAAACTCAAACTTTTTAAATTTTGTACTGATGATTTTTCTTTATGTTTTAGGGAAGTTAAACATAATTATGTCTCAAACTTTTGTTTATCTTAAAGCAAAATTAAAAATTGCCAAACCAATAAATCTTGAATTGCTGTACTGTTTCATTATCTATTGTCTCAAATTTTATGAAATTGCAATTAATTATATTCATATTTTATTTAAGGAAAGGGGTGGATATAAATATGGCATCAGTGTTTACTTATTTGGTGTCTAGCCAAATTCAAAATATTGCTCCAAAATAAAAATATTATATTTATGGATATATACCCCCTTTCCTCCTCTGTTACCCAAAATGGAAGGATCTAATGTGGAATATATGTGCAGGATGTTTAGTAAGTATAGTTCCAAACTTCTCATAAACATATGTCCAAAAATGCTTTCTTTTCCATCTATCTGTCTGATTATCTTTTATTCAAACACAAGCTATAAATTCAAAACAAATTTAAATATTGTTTTACAAATTGTGCATAATGATTATATAATCATTATAATGTTAGTTTCCAGTGCAGCACAATATCTTATATTTTTTCACTAAACCATTTCAAAATGGCTTTTATAAATTAATATCGAATGACAAATATCTCGAAAACCATTGATTTTACAAAATATTTACAAGATACAAAATATTTAACATACTATAAAAATAAAGAAAATATCTTGTTCATTATATAAAAGGGTAAATATTGTGCGTCTTATAAAATTAACAGTTTTTCAGATATTTGACATTAAATATTTTAGACGGACACCATTTTTTTTGAAAAAAAAAAAAGTTAAATAAATTATAAGATTGTGATACACTCCAAACTAAATAGTGTAAAAAATTCTCCAAAATTTAATCAATATTTTATTCTGTTTTGGAGTTATATCTTGTTTTTGAAAAAAAGATAAATAGACAAAAAATGAAGTATTTTTTGACACATGTTTATAGTAACTTTTTATTTATTTCTCAACTTTAGTATCCTACTTATATTTATAATCCATTTACAGATTATTCTTATCACATATTACACATGGTAAGATTTCGTGTTGTAATTTTCAAATGCTTACATCTTTAGAAATATTATATTATTTGAATTGTCAAGTTATCTATTGGTTTTTATATACATACACATATATATATATATATATATATATATATATATATATATATATATATATATATATATATATATATATATATATATAACATTAGGCAATTAAGCCTTGGTTATCATCATGATAATATTCGTAAAATTTATACCAATCATATCATTTAATACACTGTGATATAGATTGCATAAAATTGTGGGTTTTATGTTTCATTGTTCAAGTTACAATTTATGTCCTTTTTATCCATATTTAATTTTCTAATATTTTATACTAGTTCATTAAGTAAAATCGATCAAAATTAAACCAAAATATACTTTATTTTTGCACTAACTTACCACACAACATGCTAAGAAATTAGGTCAGTATGTCAATATATGTACATTCTAATTCTACCTGGAATGATATAAATCACAATCTTGTGTAATAAAAATTTTATAACTGGTTTTGGGCTTCCAAAGTTAATACTGTACATTCAATTTATATCTCAGTGACTTGTTAGTAAATGCTGGTTTGACATATTTGCAACCTTATTTATTTTCCAATTGGTGGAATGTGGATTATATTCTATATAATCACCTGGATATCACAATCTTACTCCGAAAAACATACCTAAGAACCAGTGACTTTTGGATCTGCAATGTTAAAGTTTTTAGCTGCAATCCCTAAAAATCTCTAAACATATATCAGTAATGGAATGTAATATGAAGTGGAAATTTCAGTTTTTATTATAATTGTTGGTACTACCCTGTTTATTCTTGGCCTTGACCAGATTTGTGTGTAGGGTAGGGGTGGAGGGTTATTGGAGTTTAATCAATTACAACCCATTGGATCCACCCCAATTGCACAATGTTTCTAAAGCCCACCTTCATTTTTACAACATTCGCAAAGATCTTTTTAATATGCTGTGAAGATACTTCTAATTCTTATATACTGGCACACATAGTAATTTTCGTATTTAAATAATAATTTGAGACTCAAATTTTGTAGGTGAACTGTTCAATTCATTTAATTTGTGCTCCTTGGCAGGTACATGTGAGTAAAATTTTACTTAAGTCGTTGGATATGACCTTTTTTCTAAAGTATATAAAAATGTGCACCAGTATTTTAAAATATTAATCATTGTTACATCTTCCAATATACAAAATATCACCTTTTTAAAATTAACTCTTTTGAAAGTCGCTGTGTTATTTGTTTTAAAACGTAATCACTAAAATCGTCTGTATGTACACCTGTATTTCTTTCAGTATTAATAATTTTAATGTAATCATCATTCTCTGGGTTGGAATATATCCTTTTAGTTTACATTTTCTTTTCTTATATTTACTCACCATTCTTATTTACCATAATCTGTTAATATTAGCAAATTATTTGGTAAAAATATTAGCTAAAGCTCAATGTAATAACATATATTCACTTACTATTTTTGATTCGAAGATGTTCAAAACAAATATTTCAAAACAGTTTCTTATTTTACTTTGTTTTACAATTGTAAAACTTCCTTGGTATCCTTTTTAAATATTCACAAAATGTTTAATAATAAGAAAAGGAAACACTAAAATAGTTCAGTTATTTTCAAGAGATATTTTAAGAGAATCCAAGATTAAAAGAATAAGATAACTTTGAATAGGGCACAAAAATATTTCTGACAAATCAAAAATAAAATGTCCAGATCAGGAACAAATTCTTCTGTAACTCGTTTTTTAAAGATTTTAGTTTTTTTAGGGTCTCTTGTGAGCTTTTCAAAAAACCTCAGTCTACAATTCTTGTGAATATAATATGATTATTGTTAATATAATATATTTTTAATTGTATTAAAAATCAGTTTTTTTGTAAATATCTTTTAAAATACTAATGCTACCATAACCATAGTTATGTACAATTAAATAATAATCAAATATTATACATTCAAGATCATGTTAATATTTTGTGTTTATGCACTGATTTTTTACATATTGTGTGATTTAAACATTTACAAATTATATTAGTGCATTAGTGCATACTTCCTAAACAATTCTAGATATTATAGATACTGATCTTTTAAAATATAGATCCTCTAAGTGTCATAATAAATATTCACTGAATTTTTGCCGAGAAAAGCTTCATTTACCGCCTCTCTGTCTTATTATGTTGTTTACATAAATTTAATTATCTAAAGAACAAACATATTTGGATATTAATTCGAACTTTCATATAAAATATTCGATCATGGTTTATATGATAATTTAATAGATTTTCCCCTGGAGGATTATTTATTATTATTATTTAAAGCCTGAATCCCCTCCAGAAATCCTAATCTGTGTGTATCTTTTTTTCAAAATAGTGATTAAAAATAGTTCTAAATATTAAAATTTTTTCTCTAAAACTCTCTAAATATTGTTGTGGCTCTTAAGTAGTTTTGTTCAGAATTAAATCCATATTTTTGTGAAGAAGTTCATATTCATAATTATTATTAGTTGTATGCTCAATGGTTTAAAGTTTATGTTACATAGTCATGTGCATACATAACGCAGGTTAACTTGTTAATAGTGCAAGTTATTGTATTATAATCTCAAAATATTGTGTTTGTGCTGCTTAGTCGTAAGTATTCAGAGCTCGGGTCAACTTACTGACTCAGATCATTATAACTGACTGCATGATAATTTTAGAGTATTGCATATTATGCATAATCTCAAAATATTTTGTAGCACTAATTACAATAAATATGAACATAATCTTTTTTCTTTTAATTATATGCTCTTTAATTTTTAAGTCTATCATTTTTCTGTGGTAGAATTAATATTTATTAAAATCTATTTTTAATCACCATTATTTTTAAAACACAAATCATGTACATGCATGATTCAGAAATCTTTTATGAACCAAAATATGTCTACAAAAAGTTGCAGACAGATATATTGCATGTTGAAACTTTAACTTTTATTGCACTAAGAGAGAAATTGTGATACTACCGAGACATCTGGATTCATATTTCCTAGTAAGCTGTGTGTTAATTATGTCAGCAAGATGTACCCAGCGTGGCAGTTTACACCTAAATTAATCACTTAAAATGTTGTAAATTTTCACTATGTTGTAGGCCTTGTTTAAAGACGTTTCTTACTGAAGGGGAGAATCAGGAGTAGAGATAGGGGAGAGGGGGTTTAAGATGTCACCTGTAATAAAGTGCAAATTGCTTCCTCTTAGCTACCTTATCGTGAAGTTGCACCTACAATATTACATTAAAAATATAGCCCCCATATTCATCCAACTTATAAAATTAAGGCGAACGGTATAGAAATAAGTTATTTTAATTATACGCCATCTTCATTATATTTAATTAATATTTATATTAATTGAAAATTAAACATAATCTGTGTTATTATAGCTCCATTATGATTTTGACATGGTTAAATTACTTACATTTGAGGACCCTTTTGAAATAATTGAAAATACTGTGAAATTATTTATGTATGTGCATAGTTAAAATAAAATTTGGTCTCATTTTTTTTTTTTTTTTTTACAATTTATTAACAGTAAATGATATGGAGTTGAAATTTTGCATGCTACTTAGTATTATAAAGACCCAATTTGAAAAATAATCAATCGATTTCCCCTTTACTCATTTCAAAATAAGGGCTGTTTAAACTTTTTAACGATGAATATCTTGAAACCTGTTAATTAAAAAAATATTTTCCTTTTTTAATGACAAACCATTTTTTTTAAATTTTTTTAATTCTTTCTCTAGCTTAAAATATAATTGATTTATCTACACAAAACATTAATTCTTGGTAATTGATTATAACACAACACCCAAGATTAGCCTAGAACCAAATATTTTGTTTGAATTCTGCAAAATATTACAACTTTTCAAGTTAAATTAACATAAAAATGGCTCTTTCACAAAAATTGTTAAAAATTATTTTTGTCCTGAATCTAACAATTTCTGTTTTCGAGGAATCAGATGACAAATACCAGAGTGGGTCCATCATACATTATGACATGTTTGATACCAATCCATAAACATTATTGCATTGTTACTACAACTGCTGACACATTGTTTAAATAATAACAGCTGATTTGATGTTTAATAAATAAAGCATTGTTGTGAATGTGAAAAAAGACCATGCTAATAAAAAAAGTCAACAAATCAAACCTATGTTTTAAGTGTTCTTTAGTTTCATTTCAAGTAAGTTTATTAGATATATTTGACTAAATCGTGGTAACTATCAATTTACTAATTCAGAAATTACTGATATAGTCTTGCAGATAGCTATAACTTTGAACCTAGATGGCTGTATCAGGAACACTTTCCAAATCAAGTATTGCCTTGTCACACAATTTTTTTTTGCTATTCATTAACAGCTGAGAGAGATAGGACGTTTAAAACATCAGAAGCTTGATAAATTAGGTCAACCAAGTTTTATAAGAACACCTGAATTCATGAAATATCTAACAACCCTGAAAAAGTACTAGAGAGCTATCCTTACAGTATAAGGTTAGTGTTGCAACAATTTGGAATGTATTGCATGACCAGGAACACTTTACCCTTAACACATTCACCGAGTTCAAGCTCTGTTACATGGTGATTGTCCTCGCCATGTTCATCTATGTCAATGGTTTATACAAAAATGTGATAATGGTATTCTTTTATTTACTGATGAATCCAAATTCACAAGAATGGACATTATTAATTTTAACATTATGCATCTTTGGTCCATTGAAAACCTCCTTGTAATTAAGCTGAACTTTCACCAATATCAGTTCGGTTTAAATGTATAGAATGTCCTAATTATCAAGCTTCTGATGTTTTAAGCACCCTATCTCTCTCAGCTGGTAATGAATAGCAGAAAAAATTGTGACGAGACAATACTTCATTTGGAAAGCATTCCTGAATACAACTATCTAGGCTCAAAGCTATAACAATCTGCAAGACTATACCAGTAATTTCTGAATTAGTAAATAATTGGTAGTTATGACAACCTATCACGATTCAGTCAAATATGTCTAATAAACTTGCTTGAAATGAAACTAAAGAACACTTAAAGCATAGGTTTGATTTGTTGACCTTTTTTTTTATTAGCATTGTCTTTTTTCACATCTACAACAATGCTTTATTTATTAAACATTGTAATAATATGAAAAATGAGGACTCTAGTTTTTGTTAAAAAATTGCTTACTGATTTAAGTTGGGCGCCATTTTGTAAAGCTTTGTTTACAAAAATAATAATAATAATAATAATAAAATATATTACATATATATATATATATATATATAATTTTATTATTTAATTATGAATATTAATTTTTTATGGGTCGTGAATTTTTTTGAAAAAGTGTACTAAATGGAATACTGGATGAAAAATAAAAGTCTTTTTATACTGAAATGAACATATTATTTATTATAACAAACATATTATGACAAGAATACATACAAAAAACATGAATATCTATAGACAATTACCATAAATCACAACATCATATTAAAAATCATTATCTAAAAAAGTCATTAATCAAAAGAATTTAATGTTAATTATAATTTATAGAATCTGGAAAATAATTCAGCTGAAACAAAATTATTTCAAGCTTTGATATAACAATTTACTTTTAAAAAGAATTTGTTCATAGATTCATATATTAAAATGTTCAATTTAAATTTTAAACAAGATCAAAAAAGAAACTTTTATATATTCCAAATTATCAAAATTTCTCTTTAAACAACATATTATAAATATCAAGCAAGAACATAACCATAAATATTGAAAGTTTTATACAAATCTACAAGTGCTTAAACAATCATTTTTCTTAATATACAGGGTGTCCCGTAAGTATTGACCAAAACTTCACGAGGTTATACTATAGGTAAAAACAAACAATTTTCATCATATAATGTATAGTCCTATCTTGCTTAGTTTTCTGTCTATCTGTCTGTATGTGTTTTTTAGAAAAAAATTTCTATCTTAAAAATGGTTTGAGATATCAAGTTGAAACTTTTTACATTTAATTACCTTATTAGTGTGCATTGTAGATAAAAGTTTCAAAATAATATCATTTACAGAAACAAAATGGCGGTCATTTAAAATGTTCAAATCCTAATAACTTTAAAACGAGTGATGTTACAAAAAAAAGGCAAGATACATAAAAAATAGCCCCTTTTAATACAAGCATTTTGGTACCTGGTTTATTGATCTAAGATAAGTAGTAACAGAAATAAGTGAGATTTCCCAAGTAAAGGTTTGTGTTTTATTCATAATTGCAATGTATTTTCCAATAATGATGAAGAATTCATGTCACAACAAGCAACAAATAATATTACCTGAACTGTAAAACACAAGTGACATTAAAGACACAACAAGTAAGAAAACCTAATTATGATTTCAAAGCAAATGTTCAATGTGACCTCCTCTCTGCTGATTGCACAGTGTAAATCGCTGTAAAGCTGACCGCCGGATATGTTCAAAATGATTTTGCTCCTGAATTGCTGCAGCAGCTTCAACAATGCGAGCAACCAAATCCATGGTGTCTGGAACAGGAGTGGAATACACCAATTGTTTCATTTGTCCCCAAACAAAAAAATCCATCGGTGTGAGATCCGGGGATCTTGGGGGAAAAGGGACAGGACCACCGCGTCCGATCCATTGATTTTCATACACTGCGTTAAGTTTACTTGGGAAATCTTACTTATTTCTGTTACTACTTATCTTAGATCAATAAACCAGGTACCAAAATGCTTGTATTAAAAGGGGCTATTTTTAATGTATCTTGCCTTTTTTTTGTAACATCACTCGTTTTAAAGTTATTAGGATTTGAACATTTTAAATGACCGCCATTTTGTTTCTGTAAATGATATTATTTTGAAACTTTTATCTAAGATGCACACTAATAAGGTGATTAAATGTAAAAAGTTTCAACTTGATATCTCAAACCATTTTAAAGATAGAAATTTATTTCTAAAAAACACATACAGACAGATAGACAGAAAACTAAGCAAGATAGGACTATACATTATATGATGAAAATTGTTTGTTTTTACCTATAGTATAACCTCGTGAAGTTTTGGTCAATACTTACGGGACACCCTGTATATTTAGAATAAAATACCTGTTTTACCAGACACGTTCGTTCACTTAGTTAAAATACTTCTTTTTTTTTACAAAGGTATGTAACTTTTCTACACTGAAGTCCTGTAGCACAGTTCATTGCTAATAAAAGTCACTTCTCTTAAGATGACGTTTTTGTCCTTGACTGGACTCAATTACACGTGCGACCTCGAATGTTCAATCTAGATTAACATACACTTTCGGTAGTCCAAATGTCATTAGTTTTATTACGTTTAAACATTGTTTGCTAATATGAATCATTAATATAGAACAAAACACTTTACTTTTTACTTTTACTATGTTTAAAGCTTAACTCACTAGTTCTGATCACGTGGTTTCACTTCATGGTTCATTTCAAACTATTTAAATCAGTTTTTTAACTGAATAAATAACTTTACCAATAGTATACAACGTTATTCATTAAAATAATTTACTATTATCTAGTATAGCACTTTTTATTTACATTTTTTCTTGTTCTAAGTAGGACTCGCCAATCTAGGCGACCTACCACTTCAAGAGATTTCTGTAGACTGTCTGCAATGTCCCTTACCGCTCAATTCTTCCTTTGTCAAACATGTGTTTTGCATTTTTCTTAATTACAATGTTTTTAATCACTCTAATTATTAAAATACATACAATAAATTTCTCTGATCATTTACCATTACTTAATTCATTTATTAAATTTAATCTATATTGAATTTAATCGAGAAAACAAAGTATTGCTGTTACTTTGCCTATACGCACTCCCCATGCAATTGAAGATCAGCTATGCTTTTGCCTAAACATACCCTCATCCTGTACAAGGTCACGGAAACTAAAAATTAATGTACACTATTACAACATCAAATCAGCTGTTATTATTTAAATATAGAATTAGCTGTTTTAGACTATTACCAGGAATTAATGTTTTTTTTTTCATTTTTTGATAACTCAATTATCCTTTAAACTAGAAAAGGAATAAAAAACATTTTGTTTATCTTTAAAAAAGGAAAATATTTGTTTCTGGTAAATATTTTATAAAATTAACAGATTTCGAGATATTCGACATTAAAAGGTTTAAATAACCGCCATTTTGAAGTGAGTAAAGAAAATCAGTTGATTATTTTTCTGAAATTGGTACTAAGTATCATGCAAAATTTCAACTCCATATCATTTACCATTAAAAAGATATGATTTTTTGTTAAAAACACAAAACAGCGTCTAGATAAAAACTAAGCATTTTAGGTTGTATGTGTATTTAACTTTTTCATTGGTTTTGATGTGAGGATTAAGCTCCTGAATTTCTGAAACTTTTTTTAAACACCCTGTATATAAATGGGAATTGAACTTAGGTCCTCTTACTTGCTAAGCAAGGGTGGCACCCACTTTACCAACCAGAAGACATTAGTGATGGATAGATTGTATTTATAAATACCATCTCGAACTGTTTATATCATCATTTTTATGAAACCATCATGAGTTTGTGAATAGCTTAAACTAGTATTCATAACCATAGTCCAAGAAAATTTGGGTCAGGTTTTGTGGGTGAAAGAATACAATTCAACGTTAAAGTACATTTTCAATTTCTGTATAAAAAATTTAAATACCTATCCTACTATTTTATATATATATATATATTTTTTTTTTTTTTTACTATAATGAATTATATCTTAATAGTTGTGGCCATTATCCACTTTTTGGCAGTAGAAAACCCCCTGCTGAAAAATTAAAAGTTCTCTGCTGGCTGGAAATTGCATCCACATAATGGCGATCCAACACTTTATATTTTAACAAAAATATTTCAAATATATTTACAATATGTACCAAACTACACAATTTGATAATATTATTAATTATTAGTATTTATATTTTTTAAATCAAACAAAATAGTTAGGCGATGAGTTTCTGTTCATTATTTCAAGATAAAATATATGTATTAAACATACGAAATTAATATTCATTTAACTACTAAATATAAGATTCATGAATTAACTCTACAACATTTTTAATTTTAATAATGTGTTCTAAATATATGTGAATGGAAGCAGATGGTTAAGTATTAATGTTATGCTTAGTATGCATTATAAGTGGGGAGAGGAGTGGGTATGTAACCATGGCAACTGTGAGCTTAGATACCACTTGCCTTCTCTTTTCAAATATTTATAGAGCAACCCACTAGTCCAGTCCACTGGCCACTGTTTCAAGTCTTGTTTAATTAATGTCGGCTTCATTTAGTCTTGCTTTACCCTTGTTTAAAACAGCAGATTAAAAGTAGAAAATATAAAAGTATAAATCTGACTTATTGTGGAAAATAATGTAAAAGTTGTGTTGTTTGATTTTTAAATTAGTTGATGATGCTATTTTAACCTGTTATTTCTGATGGATATTTTGTTATTTTTGAATGGAATGCAGATAATAAAAAAGGATTTGTGGTTATTTATTAATCAAATATATTAGTTTTTTGGGATACAACTCAATTTCTCTTGCACATAACATGGGCTTCTAGGAAAATGATATTCAAATCTAGTGCATATTTTATTACAGTTGTGACATATTAAATGACTGGCTATAAAGAGGTTAGGGTAATGTCAATTCTTATATAAATAGGAGAGTACAACTAAATATAAATATAATAAAAATTACACTGAATCTAATGTAACCCAATACAAATATATCAAAATTCACTAAAACTCATCATATCAATTCACTACTATCTTGTGAAATAAATCACTGAACACTTTGATATAGCATTTTAGCCTAGATTTATAAACCTATCTATATTAAATATTCCAAAATTTATAATTAATTAAAGAGACTCAATATAGAATGACATAATAATAATAATATAAAATTTGTAAATGGACTTGTATAAGCCATATTCTCATAAATTTTTTTACAAATAATAAAATATTGTATAATTAAAGCAGGGAAGTGGAATGAGCTAAGAATGATAGTGAACTATATCAAGCAGTTCATCATTTCTCACTAGACGTTTTAGACACATGCCTAGAGCGCAAAATTTAGTGAAAAAAATGTAGGCCAAAAAATATGATGGGGGAAAATTTTTGAGAGCGCAAGAATTATGTAAATCAAAACAAAAAAATTGTCACCCTTTTTCAGAGCAACTTTCTCGCCTTTCTAGTAGTATACCAAAGAATAAATTAAGATATGCAAGCACCTGTATTATTAATGAAATATAGTGGTAATGTTCTTTTCTGTCACCGTGTTCTATAATAAATTATACCTGTTTCACTGTCTTCCCTTTCAATATGAATAATAGACTTGTCTAGGCACCTTCCTAGTTAGCCTAGCATCTTCTGGAAGTTTGTTTGCAAGTTGCATTGCTGAAAGTCTTTTTTTGTTTGAGGTTAAACAAATTAATAAAATTAGCCTTTTGTGCCTATGTTTTATAGCCAGTGTTGTGATTGTAATTGTAATGTGATATAAGAAAAAATATTCATCCTTTCTATGTGTCATCAAAGATAGAAACCTTCGCAATATATTCCCAATATTGATATAATTCTTAGATTTTTTTTAACATAGCCATAAGTGGTGAATCCTCATTTTCAGTATTGATGTGAGTGAAAACTACTTACATAACTCTTAGAACAAAGCACACTAAATGCTCTCGTGGTTATGGTAAATTGAATATAATGTCACTCAGTCCCTCGATTTTCAAAACCTAATAAAATATTTTCTAAAAACAAAGAAAGGTGAAAAATTATGATCGCTTGATTGGCCTACCTGAATAAACTATGAACATTGATATACCAACTTAATGATGAACTTTTCTAATCTTATAGATGTGTTTGATAATGTGAGAAAAGCTAACATTGATAAAGTTTTAATAACATGGTAAATGTAGTTTACTCCAACTATTATTTCAAGTTTATATTGATAATAATTTGGGGTTAGAGGTGCAACCAAATTCATTGCCTAGAGGCGCGGCACTGAAATCAATGTAAAAATTTCCAAATATAACTTAATGTCTAGAAACCATATTGCTTAAAAAGAACTCAAATTTAATAGGAACGACAATTTTGTTGATATATATAAACTTTTAGAAAAGTAATTTTAAAATTTAAAAGTAGATGTAATTGGATAAAAATTCATTTTATAACTACTTCTTACTTCTTGGTACATGCATCCAGCATCAAGTAATGCCAACCGCACGGTGTCTCTCGTATACCAAACAGGCCAATTTCCAGAAGGTGGAGTCAGTCAAAATTCGTCTGAGGGTGCTATCTGGTTGTAGTCTTCTCTTTAATTCGTCTCTCTTTAATTCATTTTATAAAATAGTTAAAAGTTTAATTTATTTTGTGAATAATTTAAGGATTTGGTTGGGTTATATATATTTATATAAACAATTGCCAAGGACCAGTAACCTGAGATTAAGAACTGAATACTAGAAATAAATTGTAAACCGTTAATAATTAATTGTACTTTTTCTAAATAAAATCATATTGTTAATTATGAAAGTTTGTATCCTTGATTTATTAGTAACATTATAAACTTTGTCACACAACTTCGAGCATAAAAGGAGAAATATCAATTTCTCTGTTTAAAATTATGCTATACTGGGGTTTGATATTCAATATGGTTTCTTATTTTTTAAATTAGTACCTATTTAAGCGTCTAAAATTTGTTGAAAATGTACAATTTCCAGAGTTGGAACTGTTAATTTTTTTATATTTTAATTGCCAAATAACAATATTCTATAAATCAAATTAGTTGTTCAGCATATTATCGTATGTACATTTCCTAAGAGGAAGTCATTCCTACACCGACAAACATCATGGAACTTACCCAACCCTTGATTTAGTACATAATAGTTGAAGGCAATGAAAATAAAACATCAGTTTAAATGTAGAAAATAAAACCTACCCACTCCAATCTAGTAACACAATGGAAAGAAAACGTTGGTTTAAATGTAGAATCAGAAACCTACCAATGCCGATATAGTATCACCATGGAAAGAAAACATCAGTTTAAATGTACAAGAAAAACTCTACCCACCCCGATCTAGCAACACAAGGAAAAGAAAACGTCAGTTTAAATGTAGAAGAAATACAAAAACTAATACTAAATAATTTTACGAATTTAAGCCACTGACCCCTTTGTTTGAGGGAAATGCTTTCCCTTTAGTCTTTTTTGTTCTCTCTGTCAAATTTGAAATATAAAAGAAATAGAATTATTTAATTTTTTTTAATATATGGATTCCTTTAGAAACATCATTAGTTTATTGTGTTTCATTCAATACCATATTTATGTTCACAAACGAACTAATAGTAAAGTTTTTTATTCTAACCAATCACATTTTAATGTATTGTTAATAAATTGACTAAGAACTTATTAAAAAAAAACAGTCTATATTATTATCTCTTCCAAGTTTATTTAAATTGTATTCTAAATAAGTGTGTGCTCTAGTTACAAAAATTATCTCCTTGGACTTGCGAAGTCTTGGCAGGAATTTTATAGGCAATATGAAGTATGCCTTCGAAAAAGCTGATTCAACAGCGGTAATGTAGACAATCTGAATCGGTAGTTTTCAACTGATGGAGGGCAGTTTAATATATTTACGGTATTCATTTGTTTAGGAATTGTCCCAAAATTATAGTTAGAAGTAGCATTAGTATTTGATACTTACTATCCATTATAGTAAACATTTCACAAGAAACAACAATATCTTGACCGTTTGAAGTAATGTGACAGATTTCAAGATTCTGAATGTTTTCTTTCATTTCTTTCTCCTCATCACGTAAAGCTCTGGACTTTCTTTTTTGAAAAAAATTGTATAGGTCTGCAGTAAAGAGTGGATGATGGTTTTAAATTAATTCACACTTCCTTACCTGTAAGGTCAAAGGGACCATCACTATTAAAAACAAATATTCTTCAGTATTTTCTGTAACATGATATTTTTGTTTATTATTGGCTGTGGCCACTGCTACCATCAAACCTCCATTTGCCAGTAAGTTTCAACTTATTATTACTTTCTTCAAAATTTACAGTGTTTACTAAACTTTGGAATCTTATTTGAATTAAATCTTTTAAATTAACTTTTGTAGAAGATTTGGTAGCACTAACATTAATTGGAATCAGAGCGCTTTTTGTTTTGTTTAATTGATAAATACTTAGAAAACAATCCGGATTTACAGTGTTTACAACGGATTAATATACAGAGCTAATGCTTGATGAGGAGTAAGAGGTTAACCTCTTTGCATGAAGAAGTAGCTCCATCTGCAACATGAGCAGCAAATTGTAGTTCTTCTGGTTTACTACTGGCTGCAAGTTCCACTACTCATTTTTCCTTGATTTGATGGATAATTCTTTGAAGTATTCAAGGGAACTTTATTTAACCTAGCCATTTCCACATTTTTCCATCATTCATAAATTAATATTCCTTTTAGTTTGACTTCCTCCATAAGTGAGCGATAGTTTATAAACCCTCAAATCATCCTCTACACAAATTAAATACCCTAAAACACATACTACGTTCCTTTGACCACAGTATTTTTTTCCTCCACTGCCATAACTTCCACTCATATACTCTAATTAGTTAATTAAATAAATTGGTAACTGTTGTTCAAGTGAGACTAAGGTGCCAAATTTTACCCAGTATATCCAAAACCACCCTCATAGACAATCCTATCCTACACAGTTTCAAAATAAATAAACCTTACAACTACTATCCACCTATTACTGCACTCCTAGGTACTCCACCCTCTAGTACCCCATCCAGTTAACCGCTGAATATATCTGAATATTGTACCAACTTCACCTCTACCAGCTTTACCTACTCACCTTCTCCTGCTTATTATTCTCTGCCTTTTCAACAAAAGTAACCATCGTCTGAGGTTACAAGCTTTACAACATCCATTCCTGCTTCTACCCCAACCACACTTCAGGAGACATGTGTTCTCAAAGTAATATCTCCACATAGTCCAGTCAATAGACGCTCAAAAAGGGGGTGCACCTTACATCAGATCGTTTTTTGTTTTTTGATGTTGGTTAGGACCATTAGGTAGTTATTAATCCAAGTTTCCGTCATCCCTCTCCCCTTGCTTCGTCCGCCATCTTGAAAAAACCATCAGAAATCGGCACTTTTTTCAGTTTTTGGCCTCTAGCTCATTCCCAATTCATTTTTTTTGAAGATATGTTTATCTAAGAAAATGTAGATTACTAAATTTCCAACAAATTTGATGGGCAAGTTTTTTTGTAGGACAAAGCGTATTCGAGCTACGGGAAGGCGAAAAAGGGCGAAAATTGGCGTGCGGCAAATTTTTCACTTTCGCTCCACTTTCCATCGCAAAAACTGGGGGAATACTTGATCTCAGCAAAAAGTTTATTGAATGAAAGTTGTAGAGAATTTATTTCCTTTAAAATTCATGTATCAAAAAAAATTTACGAGCAATGGGTAGGAGTGGGGGTAAATTTAAGAAAACTAGAAGAAATGCGTTTTTTGTGATTTAGCCCTGGAGTGCCATGTTGGTGAAATTTTATTGTTTTCATTATATAACAACCATTTTTTGAACACAGCAGTGCATCTAAATAATATTTAAACCATTTTTTGTATAAATGTAACCACACACACACACACACACACACACTCACCCCAACATACATACACTCACACACTCGCAAATTGAAGAGGATTATATGAAAAAAACAGAAAAAGCTTCTCTTGATTTCTCGAAATCCAGTTCGCTTGGTGGAGAAAACGGAGGTGGAGAAAATTTGTTGCCACCACGACAAACTTGAACCTGGAAAAGCTGCCCCCAACCTCTGATGCAGCGGGATACCACTCTTTGTGGGTATACCACCAAGTGATGGCCTGGATGAGCAGGAAGAAAGACCTGATCATCTTTGGCTGGACAGAGGAAGCAGGGGCTTGATTCCGACAACAACCACCAGAGATGCTGCTCCTCGTACCCTGCTGAAGACGGTATCATGCAGGTGTGTCACCAGCTGTTCTGCAGCATGTGGATGTAGAAAAGCCGTTCTGCATTGCTCCACTTTCTGCAAATTCTGCTGCGGCGGAAAGTCCTGCAACAACCGTCCCTTGATAGTTGCTGACGAGGAAGAGGAAAACATCGACGACCCGTCCATACCATTTGACGAAGACCCTGCCTAAGAGTCAGCGCTCCCGACCCCCGCTTGCGAAACGTTCCCGGTTTCTGTAGCAACTTCTTTTTAAAAGTGTCTATTTTAGTGTGTTCATTATTCCATAATATACAAATAATATATATGTTAAATAATTAAATGATATGTTAAATTAATTTAATTGAATTAATTAATTAAATAAATATGTTAAATAATTAATATGTAAATAATTATTAGTCTATATAAAATGCACTGTATTGTAATCTATATTTTGTAAATACACACAAGCTTTTTTAAAAGAATGTGTAACGAATTTTATCTCTCCAATCTATTCATATTTATACAAAAAATGGTTCAAATGTTATTTAGATCTGAGATATACATGAAATGTATATACAGCATAATAAATGAAAAACATTTATTCATTAAACAATTTTTGATTAAATATATTTTGTTATTTACAATCAAGTTTAAAAAAAAAAAAAAGAAGTTATATATGCGAGTGTGTGAGTGTATGTATGTTGGGGTGAGTGTGTGTGGTTACATTTATATAAAAAATGGTTTAAATATTATTTAGATGCACTGCTGTGTTCAAAAAATGGTTGTTACATAATGAAAACAATAAAATTTCACCAACATGGCGCTCCAGGGCTGAATCACAAAAAACGCATTTCTTCTAGTTTTCTTAAATTTACTCCCACTCCTACCCATTTCTCGTAAAAACATTTTTGATACATGAATTTTAAAGGAAATTAAATTCTCTACAACTTTTATTCATAAACTTTTTGCTGAGATCAAGTCTTCCCCCAGTTTTTGCGATGGAAAGTGGAGCGAAAGTGTAAAATTTGCCGTATCACCAATTTTCGCCCTTTTTCGCCTTCCCGTAGCTTCAATACGCTTGGTCCTACAAAAAAACTTCCCTTGGAAATTTAGTAATCTACATTTTCTTAGATAAACATATCTTCAAAAAAATGAACTAGGAATGAGCTATAGGCCAAAAACTGAAAAAAGTGCCGATTTCAGGCGGTTTTTTCAAGATGGCGGACGAAGCAAGGGGAGGGGGATGACAGAAACTTGGATTAATAACTACCTAATGGTCCTAACCAACATCAAAAAATAAAAAACAATCCCGCATCTGATGTAGGGTGAAGTTCGTTTATTCACTGGACTAACAAGAAATGATCATAATAGCTGTCATGTGTCTCGCTTGTATTAAGGGTTATCCTTCTGTGCTATAAAGAAAATCTCCACCTAACTTTTTTTTTCTCAAAGGAAATAGTGGCTGTGAAAATTACAAATACCCTGCACATTGTTTTATTGCTTGGAGATTTTCGAAAATAGTCTGATTGTTTTTGTACATGGCGTATGACCAAGATTCACCGCTAGTGCACAACAAGAATATTTGTGTTTTCATAATGTGTCTGGTTTCTTTTTGTGTTCACTGTTACCCCTAAGAATGGTTGGCTAAGATAATTTATAGATGGGTCTAGTGACCTCGAGTAAACTACATTAATTTCCACACTTGTGAATTATTTGAAATAGTAAGTAATTATGTGATTGCTGCTTAAACATGACTGAGTAATCATCCCATAATGTGTTTGTCCTTTTTTGTAATTAAATTATTAAATATGTAGTTAAATAATTGTTGGTAGTTTATCAAAGAGCTAGCTTGTGTTACAAAAATAAGTACAAATTAAGATAATGGCTATGGTATATCTGATTTGGTAGACTAACCTCTGGATGATGTAACTTGTCAGTACAAACTGTTAGCACACTGTCCACATTTAATTAAATAGCCAATTAGTTAATATCCTCATAATAAACTCCCTCATCCCTTGTTAACTTATTTCACTGTTCTCTTTGGTATTCTACATAGCTATCAAACCTGGAAACCTAGTTTTGTAAATATCTGTCTTTAGCCAAGGTGTTTCAACTCGATAATTTAAACATTGTGTCAAAAAGCGTTAGCCATAACCAAAACAGTTAAGTGTGACTCTCGGATTGTTCAGTATGTAACTATTTAATAAAAATGGGAGGTTTTATTTATTAATTTTTTTAATGTTTTATAAAATAAAGTTGGGTGCCACTTTTTAAAGTTTATTACAAAAAATAGAATGACAATTATTATAAAGTACCGTAGTACTCTTGAAGAGAGTATAAAAAGTTTCTCTGAGGTCGCAAGTTCTTTGGAGAATTTTAATTAAAATACAGAATCCTTTATTTCTGAAATGAACATTTAATTATTAATAAACATTTTATAATAAATTTCATACAAAATCAAAGTATTACCTAAAAAATAATTACACAAAACATCCTACATTTTATATTTATCCAAAATTATAATTCGTTAATACTTAATTTATTATTAATCTTATGGTTGCAACTTTATTTCAAAATAAAATCTCTCATTATTCAAAATGTAATATTTTTATATTACACAATCTCTTTTCAAAATATTTATTTTTATTATTTTTTTAAACATCTAATTTAACAAGTCAAACAATGAATATCTTTTAATAATAAAATTCTTAATCATTATCTTCTAATAAAATATTTTTCTTTATTGAAAAACACATAATAATTCTGCATACATATTATCTAAGTTTCATTAATGAATTATCATTTTAAATTATTTTTTATGTTTAATCTTTTATAGAATATAATTTAAGCATGTTATACCAAGCATGCATTTATACACAGAAATTGTACATTTTACATAAAACTTTCAATTTATTCACACTACTTCCTGGTTCAGACCACATGGCGTCGTTCTAACAAAAATCCCATCTCTTTTTAGAAAATAACATTTTCAGTTTGACTTTTCACTTTTCTAATAATCACAATTGTCTACTTTGTCTTTTATTCAAAACATACTGGTTACATACTACTCACATAGTTTTTCTTAAAAACACAAATACTTGTCCTTTTTTGATTACGTTTTCCTGCTTCTGCGGTACAGCTTTGTCTATTTCATCATTTTTTACAACCACGTCTACTCACTCTAAAAGTTTATGTTTTACTTATTCAAAATAAATCATATGATATTTCTTTAAATATAACGTCTAGTCCTTTATAAAAACACTTTCTTTCTTTCACAGTTCGACATTGTCTCTACAAAAATATTTATTACTTCATACGTGTTACCTTTCAGAAAGTCTAAATCCAACTGGATTGAACCCGGTTGGCAACAATATCCCCACACTCACTCACAATGCTGATGTCATATTTTTTTAATTACTAAAATTATATCCGTTCTAATTATTGACATACTTTTAACAAATTTCTCTGATCATTTTGTACTAATTAATCTCTTTATTTATTTATTTTATTCAAAAAACAGAATACATTTCCTGTTTACTGCTTCAAGACAAACTTATTTTCCATTCAAACCAAGATTACCAAACTGAAAATGTACACTTGTAACAAGTACCTAAGGATTTTGAGTAATTAAGAATTATAATATACAATTCTGCAATTGTTTTTCCTTCTAGTTTGATGACCAACAAAAACGCATTGTTTCAAAAAATGAAAATAAAATATTTACCACACTTTTATGAATTCATTTCTCATGTATTTTTGTAATTATTTATTTTTAATTTGTTACTATTTTCAGATGACTATTTTTTCACCAGATTTGAGGGCCAAGCCAAAAACAATGAAAAACCAATGCAATCTCCATGAAAGTCAATTATCTTTTTATCTTCCTAGAATAGTTTTACAGTGGATAACATTGTCTAAAACACCACTAGTAGTAGACAAATAAAATGTCTTTTATTGTCACCATCCTTTTTGTTTTGTCTTGAATTTGTAAAAATTGTCTTGAATAAAGGTCTGACATAGTTATGTCGTTTTTTAAGAATTTTTGCAAAGGGTGCGAAATAGTTGTAAAACACGGGATAGCCAAATGTTTCAGGGAAAGTTATACTTTCACATTTAAGGTCCATGGTTGTTTGTAGTGGCAGAAAAACATCCATTTTTCTGTAAAAACATACAACTCATTATTATATAACAAAAAAATCAACAAAATTTAGAATTTATGTTTTTTATAAAATTTTAGATAGTTACGAAGACTAATAACACAATTGACCCTCAGCGACTCACCTGAATAAATATGGGCTTGCAATCCCGAGAGAATCTACACTTTTTCACATAGTCTTGGGTTAGTTCCTCCGCTTTCATCTTTCTTACCAGGTCTCCCTTGACCAACTCTTGTTCTTTTCCGACCCTGATGATATTAGAGTATTCGAGGATTATTCTTTATTTTATGTTCTTTTATGTATTTTAAGGCATTATGTGAAATTTCATGTAAAACAAAATCATGGTTTGAACATTAACGTTTGACAAAAAATTGAAGTGAAATTTGACGAAAAAAATAGCCGGTTAAAATTCAAGAAGAGCAGATTTTATTTAAGTATATATAAAAACTGTCATAAAAAACAAGACCTTTTTTCTAAAGCTGTCACAATTTTAATCCTATTTTAACCAAATCTAGTCGATAAGAATCCAAATTGAAATAGTGTCCCAAATTTCAAGTAAAACCAAATCATGGTTGCAATTTAATTAATTTATGAGCAATCAAATTTTCTTTGATCACAATAAAAGAATCGATTTCAATCAATTACACTTTTGCTTATGACTAACAAACAAGAAAAATTATGCAAGCATCCATAGCAAAGCTGTAGATACAAGTGACAGAAATAAAGACATTATGAGGAAGGAGTCTCAGTTGCCAACAAGAGCAATAATAAATAGCAGATGTTGAATTAATAAACTCAGAACTTTTTATTTTGTCAGTTAATAGATAATTTTCAATTTTAACATAAATAACTAAGGATTGCAAAGGTGAAGTATTAGATATGACCAAAGTGAGTACAAGCTAAATTTAAGACCTTAATAGCTTTCGTTTTAGTTCAATATTGGTTGAGTGGTAGCATTTATGAACAATTTTGATTATGTTATAATGAAATATGAGTCAAAATTTTCAAAAGTATATGAAACTCCCAAAGGGTCTCAAATAAAGCTCAGGTTCTCAAAACGTCATATCAAGACACCAAAATACCATTTTTTAATTTTGAATATGTCACATACACATACACAGAGTTCTCAAAACGTTGTTTTTGTGTATAAAAATCAACCTTACAGGACTTCAGCATAAGTTTTCATAGTCCCCGAAAAGTTGTCTGGCAAACCACTAGCACTCAAAAGATTAAATACGTAATAAACCTATATATATATATAAATATATAAGTTACATTTCATTTCTGGAACGTTTGGTTTTTTAAAAAAGATTTTCTTTTTAATAAAACCCTTTAATTACTATTAATAATCTAATATACATTTAGATTTTAACAGTAATTGTTTTTCATCATAAATAATGTACATTTAGAAGTGTACGGAATGAGCTACTGACTAACACCAAAGTATAAAGGATTCTACTACTACTCTTTAACTATTCTGACTCAGCTAAACTTATGCTAACATCAACTTATAAACTATAACTTAAACAATATTTCATGACATAACTCCATCATCCCTAAAAAGAACTTCGGGAGTAGGTTGAGAAGTTCGTTCTGGGGTACAAGCTTTTGTGAAGTCAGAGTTTTCATTTGTAAATACTTGTACAATACATACAACATCATTAGTATTACAATAATACAGAAAGCTTCAGTCTATATGTTAAAATCTGATGTTATTTTCAAGGTTTTATTAATTTTTGATATCTTATTTATATCAGTTTTGTCCAGAAGTCCGGTTGTTCATAGCATCCAAGATCTTTGTGTGTCCTGTCTTAATTTCTGTTGAATGAAGAAGCATTTGATTATTTGAAGTTTTGTTGAATTATTATTATTTGATATTGAATAGAATCATCATTGTCCATGCATACTATAAAACACCATTTAAAGATAGTTTTTTAGTCTCTTTTGAATTGATTATTTTGATGGGTTTTCTATTGGGGAATATCATTAAATATTGTTCAATTTCGGGTATCCAATTAACAATATTATCACTAATTTCCAATTTCAAATAGTTACAGTTTATTTGGTTTATTAGAGTTTATTACAGATTGTTCACATTCCAAATTTGTGTGCGTAATTTGGGTGACTGAGCATATTTGGGCATTGTGGATTCTGTCATTACTATCACTATTTAATCCCAACATTGTTACATTTGACATAGTCTTATGAACTAACACATATCTAACTGTAGGAATCATGGTTATATAATCTGATTCATAAAAGGTTGGTACAGAATTTAATTTGTATAATCTATACTCTGGTTCTACAATTGGTAGATTAATAAAATTTACAATTAATAAAATTCTACAAATTGGCTACTCTTCCTTCAAAATACACAGAAAATCGACAACCACTAATCAAACAATACATGTGACTTCCCATCACCCACAGGAACAAAAACTGGCAGCCTACAATAGGTTTACTCACAGACTCTTAACCGTTACCATGTCACAAGATGATTACAACAGAGAATTGCAAACAATTAAATACATTGCCTTAAGCAACAGATATGATGCAGCCATGATAGACAAATTTGTCAATAAACATAAAATAAACTACTGAAAATAACACCGGAGCCTAAACAAAGTTCATAGCATGCGAATTTGGAAACTAATTAAATTACACACTCAAAAGGATAATGGCAAAAAAAAACACCACGGTTACGTACAAAACTACCAACCAACTTAGGACAATTGTAAGAACCGAAAATTGTCACAAGTTAGATAAAAAGGAAAAAACAAGAATCTATAAAATAACATGCAACGAATGTCCTAGCCATTACATAGGTCGAATGGGGCACCCTTTCCTAAAAAGCTTTAAGAACATCTCATTAGTAAAACACACACACACACACACACACACATGCGGATTTCAACACAAAATATGAATATTTTGCATGTATGTAAGAAAGGGCACATAATGAACTTACTTCTTGTACGTGTATCTAGTATCAAGTGATACCAACCACACTGTGTCCCTCATAAACATTTCTGGCCAGTCTCCAAAAGATGTTGTTCGTCAGTACCCTCTTAAGGGTGTAATCCTTTTCTAGCATGTTTCTCACCATGTTCTCGGCAGCACTCCCCGGACCAGGGCACTGAAGAAGGATATGCTGGAGAGTCTCCTCTTGTTCTTGACAAACCAAACATACCGGAGATTCAGCCAGTCCAAAACGGAAAAAATATGCCTGAGTCACGATTTGCTCCGTTCTTACCTTAGATGCAAACGTGGAAACTGTTCGGGGGATTCCTTTGTAAGTTGCCATATCGTTTGGCTTTACTTTTATTGAATGGAGATGACGACCATTTTTTCCATTGTTTAATCCATTCTGATAAGAACTATTTGATTTATTTTTGGCCAGTTGTTTGTTTGTAAGAGGGCTGATACTCATATACGAGTAGCTACTGCTGGCGTTCGGTTCATGTTTTTCATTAGATGTAACAGCTATCATGGGGCAGGAGCGAGGACCAACCAGCTCACCCCCGGGCACATAATGAATGCTTTGGAAGAATATGAAAATATATAAAGCTAGAAAAAGAAAAGCTCTACATTTGCTAAATGACTAGTTGACTTTCGAGTCTAACATAATATTTGATACCATCATTGATTCAGAAAGGGCGGTGCAAGGTCTTATGCAAAAATCAAGATAACGACAGGAATGCCAGTAGCAGTTTCAGTAACGATCGACCAGCCTAACATGCATGTCGCTCGCCAACAATGTTTGAACATTTTAATGATCTCTATACAGAGTTAAGATTTGTGTTTTATTAAGTGTTTTTTTGTGTTTTTTGTGTTGTATAAGGGTTACCTGATGATGGGCTAATGCCCGAAACCCCAGTTATAAGGGGTTATTTCTACGATAGAACATGGATTAGTCTGACATACCAAATAAGGTAAAAATAACTAGTTAATGAATTTTACACTAATCCCAAGGCTAAAATCATGGAATTAAAAATAGTTAATCATGTCTCTTAAGTTATTTCCATTATCTGTTACTAATTCTATCTTATTGTAAACACTTGCATCACATTTTTAACAATTTTTATTAAAATATATTAACACATCGTTATAATGGGCAACAACATTATTTATCTGGACAATAAAATTCTCTAAATTAAAATTATGGACAAAGTGTGATAGGAAGTTTTTATTTTAGCTTTTCCTAGTTTGATAGGGATTATGCCTACATTTTTAGTGATGTCTTTGATTTCAACTGTACTAGTTACAATTATTCTGTACAACGTGAAGTACTTTCAACAGAATAAGAAGGTTCAGGTTAGGTTAGATGATAAGTGTTTTCCTTTTTTCCTAGGTCTTTATTATTAGAAAGATGAATCTTTTGCTTCGTATTATGGTGTCTCGCCTTAATTTTTGCAGTTTTCCTTTAATTTTTGCAGTTTTCCTTTCTGGATTAATGGAAACAATTTCTTCTTTGTTGTATTTCTTTTTTGTTTTACTCTGTTTTTTTACTGTTTCAACGTAAATTTCTTATAGTATTTCTGGAAGTTGTACTTAAACTACATCTTCTTTCTTGAACTTTTTCCTTATTTCTACTATTTACTTCCTTTATATGTTCATACAATATCTTAGTTCTTTCTTTATGTGAATTTATATAGTCGCTAATAATTTTGTTTTCCAAGTTAATGTATAAAATTGACTAATATTTCTGTGTGTTGATTTTGTCATGGAATGAATTGTATTGTTATATGCAATAACTGCATATTTTACTTTTTTCCTAATGGTATCATTTTTAAATTCAGGTTGGTTATTAAATAATCTAATATGTTCAACTAAACTAGAATGAACACATTCACAAAGTCCATTTGGTGATATAGTGGATTTTTATCTTGTGTAAGTCCATTAATTCTTTAATAAGCTTGTTGTTAAATTCAGTTCCGTTATCATAAATGATAATCCCATCCCGTTTCTAGCATGCCATAGTTAGTATGATCTTGCTACTTTGTCGCTTATGTCAGTTGCATGTTGACTCATAATTCGGTACATTTGTACCGAATTGATACCTAGAGAATGAATTTACTACTGTCAAGTATTGTGTCTTGTCAAGCGTTACAGTATCAATTGATAATGTTTCCATTGGTGTTGACATTGTAGGGGTTGGAGTTAATTCCGTTTTCAATGGAACTTTTTCATACTTTATCTGTAACATACATCACAGTTATCGACAATTTCTTGCACACTATTCCTGATAATAATAATATTTATGCTAATAATATTTACGCTTTATTTGATTATAGGTTTCAGTAATTCCTCTATGATTAGTTTTGCTAGCATGATAATTGTTTACAATTTTTTGAATTTCTTCAAAGTCTTCACATTTTTTAAATCAAATACAATTGCAAACTTTTAAAGTTTTGTGAAATACATACAGTAAATTTTTCATAAAAATCCCCTCAGAATATAAATTGTATTTTACTTTTGGTACTAAGTAGCCTATTTTTATCGAATTTAATTATGCCTTGTTCAAAATTATTTTCTGATATTTATTTAAACTAATAATCTCATCTTTGTTATCCAAATAATTTTTGTATTATTACCTTTTTTAGCTGATATTTAACAAATGAGAGTATGATTTGTTTTTTTCCGAAATTTAGCGGTTCTTCAGATATAGGAATTTCTACTTGTGTATTTCCTTCCAAATTTGAATGTATTGTCTGATTACTATCTTCACTTTCACCTAAATTAACAATTATCGATTCATTACCATCCAATTCTGGAAAGTAAAGTTGTGTTGATTCTCCATTAATTTTTTCTAAATCACTATCAATTTCTTCTTGGTCTATTGATTTTTCTGTGTTACATCTAATTGAATTCTTGATAATGCATCTGCATTCTGGTTAAGTTTACCTCGCTTATACTTTATGTCATAAGTAAATTCTTCTAATTTTAAATGCCATCTTAACAATTTGGAGTTCGTCTCTTTTACTGAAAATAGCCATTGTAGTGGTTTATGGTCAGTGTTTATGGTAAATGTTTTTTTCCAAATAAATAAAGTCTAAAGTATTTGGTTGCCCATATAATCGCTAACAACTTTTTAATTAATTTCACTACCATTTAGCATCCTACTTGCATATGCTATGGGTAAATCAGAACCCTTGTTTTCTTGACTTAATATTGCTCCAATTGCAAAGTTGATTATGTTTGTAGTTAATATGAATTTCACTTTAAAAAATCTGGATATTGTAATATAGGCCATTACATAACACATTTTTACATCTTTCAAAACAGTTGATGTAATCCTGTTTGGTTACATCTATCTTTGCATCCTTTTTAAAACAATTAGTAAATGGTTTAGTTAATTTTGCGAAATATTTTATAAATTTTCTGTAGTATCCGACAAGTCCTAAAAATCCTTTTATTTCTTTAGCTGTTTCGGTATTGGGTAATTCTTTATTACTTTAATTTTATCCGGGTTTGGTTTAACTCTTTCAGGTGTTACAATGTGTCCTAAGTATGCTACTTATTTTCTTAAAAATTCAGTTTTGTCTAATTGAACTCTAAAATTTGCTTTTCTTAGCCTTTCAAAAACTTCTCTCAATCGATTTATATGCTCTTGCAAACTTGTTGAGTAAATTATTATGTTTTCTAAATATACTAAACATATTTCACTTTGTATTCCTCTTAAGATATTGGTTAATACTGGTTGAAAGGTAGGTGGGAATTTTTTAAGCCAAAGGGCTTTCTCAAAAATGCATAGTGTCCATGTTCCGTTGAAAAAGCTGTTTTTTTTTATGCTATCCTCGTCTATTTCCACTTGATGGAAACCAGAGGCTAGATCTAGTGTTGTAAAATACTGTGATCTTCCTAATTTGTCTGTAATGTTAGGCAAAAGGAATCTATCATCGATTGTATTGGAATTTAGTCCTCGATAGTCAATCACTTGGCGAAATTTTTATTTTCCTGAAGCGTCAGCTTTCGTGAGTACAGTCCAAATGGGGTTGTTCCATGGGGATTTTGAAGGTTTAATTATTTTTTGTCTTAGCATATCTTGGATTTTAGTATTTACTTTTTTTTAAATAAATATCTGGGTAACGATAATTCCTTGAAACTGGAATTTCGCCTGTTGTTCTGATTATGTGTTTTACATGATTGGTGAAAGTTAGATCGTCCTTTTCATTATAAAAAATATCTGAATATTCTTTAATTAATTTTAATATCTCTTTCTTTTCCTTTAAATTCATGTGGTCTGTCCTAATTTTATTTAAATCTAGTTTATTCTTTTTCTTATAGTTTATGAAATTGAAATTGCTGTAATTTTTTATCACCATTATTATGAGTATCCAAAATCTCAAAAGTACTCAAAGGCTCAATTTTAAATGGTTTTGGCATAATTTTCATATATCCATGTTATTATTGGACAAAAAGTTTCATTTTCTTTTACAGTAACTATGCAGTGTGGTATTTCTAGTCCCTTAGAATATATATATTCTAAGGGACTAGAAATATATATATATATATATATATATATATATATATATATATATATAATATTATTCCTTGACCTTCATGCATATTCTTTAGTTTAATCTTCACTATCCGCCTACTTTGTGCTTTTATTGTGTAACTAACTATATTTATATCAACAATCGGTTTATTATTGTTTTATATTTTACAATCTAATTCTTCCATGTTAAAGTAGAAGATTGGTATATTTTAATTTAGAACTCTTAGTTTATCATTTATAAAATCCAAGTTTAATTTCAATTCCTTTATGTTATCTAATCTTAGCAATAAATGGAAATCTTTATGGAAGTCAAATAAGTAGGATTTCATTTGTTTTTCATTTAATAAAGGTAATTTACAACTCTATTTTTATTTTGAAACACCACTTGCAGTTCAAAGGTTCTTGCTTTAAAGTATTTTATATAATTTAAAACCCTCTAACTGCCAATGTTAATTTTCTTCGTTTGTTTAAAAATTAATAAAAAATATTATTTGTATACAAAGCCTAACTTATAAGGCATCATTTTTCTCAGAAAGATGCATAGAATTCATCTATGTATTTTTTTTTTTTTTTTTTTAACGGTTTTGGAGTAAGTATGTTAGATGTCAAAAAATGAAGTTAACAGTTTTCAGAAAAACCTGTATCATCCAAAATCAATAGCTTACCACCCTTTTCCAAGATATACAAAAGTTGTGTGTAATATTTATGAAAATATTTAGAAAAAATAAAAATAAATTTGTTACATTTTCAAAAAAAATTTACGCAAAAAGGGGTTTTGTTAGGCTTATTTTCAAAAATGCACCAAAAATAGTTGCATTTATGGAAAACACAACTTCTATATATCATTATATTCAGAAACGTGCATAGAATTTAGCTGTGTAGTGAAAAAAAAATGTTAGATGTAAACAATTTAGAGGTATTATGTCAAATAGCCAAAAATCGGAAAGTAACAAGAGGGAAGAATTTCACAGAAATGGTAATGTACTCCATACAAAAAAAATTCTTGGAATTTTTTCAACTATTACTACAGATTTGTAATATATTTTTTGTGAATATATTTAGGGGGGGGGGAAATTGTTATATTTTCAAAAATATAGAAATTGCTTTACGAAAAAAAGGAATTTGTTGAATTTATTTTCAAAAATTCACCGAAAATTGTAATATTTATGGAAAACCAACTTCTATATATCATTATATTCAGAAAGGTTCATAGAATTTAGTAGTGTAATGAAACAAAAGTTTGATAAATAATTTTGGAGTCAGTATGCAAAGAACAAAAAAAACACACAAAAATCGAAGGCTAAATTTCACTTCAAAGTCCAATTGAGCATAGAAAATTTTGTTTTACATTTTTTTCAAGTATTAGAAACATTTTCTAATATAAATGTGAATAACAATATTGGTAAAAAAAAAAAAAAAAAAAAAAAAAAAAAAAAAAATCATTCAAAAATTTTCAAAATTAAAATGTTTTCCCGTATAAGTGGAAATCGACAAAAGTTAGGTTAGGTTTGTAACCTCGACAACCTAGGCCTAACTAGTAACTTTCTAAAGCTAGGCCTAAGACAAAATCACTAGATTTCACTAAAACAATAATCTTTACAAAGAATAATACACATATATACACTTGTATAATCAAATAAAACACTCCATATAAGAAAATTTGCTTTTAGGCCTAGGTTATAACTTACCTCTAGGTTAGCCCAAATATAAACCATTCAAAAACTAGAACTTCACTCAAAAAAATAAAAACACATATATTGTAACTAATAAATATAATACACAATTTATATACAATTTGTATACACAAACGTTCAGAATAACAGAAATATATAATGCCAAAACAAAGCGCCACGCCTTTCCATGTCAATTTATGTTACAAACTTGGCTATATTCCGAGTTAAAAACAAGATCCTGAAAGTAACTGTAGCCTATATCAGGTAATACCAACTTGTATAATGAAATGTTCTCTACAACATACTGTAAAGATCAGTTACAAAATATCGATTGAATAATCGATTATCTTATTTAGTAAAATGCACCAAGTGCTAAGTGAAATTCGTTCTATTTGGTACTTCTTTGGTTAGACAAAATGTCTCGCGATCTATGACACATAGAACAATTTGTAAACCACAGATAGAAAGAGAAAGGTGTGATCTACAGAACAGTGTTTTGGTCGACATGTTTGACAGAAAAATAGATTTGTGAACATATGAGAAAAATGGCGTCATTTTTACTTACAACAGCATAGTTAAAATCTTTGATGTTACGTATTAAAAATATGCGAACTTCAGCAATTTTTGGAATATTATTTATAACGTTTTGTAGTATTTTTTTGCATGATTATGCATCTACAGAACATTAGCTTTCCAAAGGTATTTTATTTATTGCGATAGAGCGATTCTAAGTGGGCGAAATGTTGAATTGCAAAATACATGCAAAATATGTTGAATTGCAACGACAGATGGGTCGTATTGGGTCAGTTGACGTGTGGAGGGTTTTAAATGCTAAATTTTGTTTATGAAGAATTTTGTACTTCCTGTTTCGATTAGTATTTTTAATTTGGTATTTGGGTCAACAATATATGGTAATTCATTAATTCATTATGGATATTCATTATTTTGAATTTGTTCCGAGGCGGGTAGCTCCTAAAAAATAAAATCTTTATATATATATATATATATATATATATATATATATATATATATTAGTTACCTTTTTTAGTAGTCAGAGCAATTCTTTTTTTTGTTGTAGAAACGTTGTAGCTCTGTAGTGTTTCTACAGCTTTTTACGAATAAAGCGAATAAACTTTATAGTTTTACATAAGATTATAAAGAATATAACATAAAAAATCTTTATCTTCTTTTTCATCATTTTCTTCGTTTAAATTTAAAGTGTTAAACTGTTCTTGAAATTCAGGAATATCCGTATTTTCTATAAAATTTTCCACATCTTGATCAGAATTAAATAAATAATTTAGAAATTCTTCTTCTGTGGGTTTTCCCGTTATTTGGTATATTTTAGTGTTCCTAACTGTGTTATCTGTCTGTCTTGTTGAAATGCTCATAGGTGTAGTTTATTTTGTTTTTATTTGGATTATATTTCTGCTGATTTGGGTTTAATTGTTGTTTTGGTTGCATCTGATTATATATGGCTTATTACCATAAGGGTTTTGAAAACTTTGGTAAGATGGTTGGGAAAGTTTATTTTGTACAGATTTTTTGTGGTTGCACAAATTTACTTACATTAGGTTTGTTATTTTGAAACAATTTGTCATTTTTCAATTGAAATCATTGGTTAGCATGTTTAAAGCTTCTTCTAAATTAGTTGGGTTTTTAGTTCGCATAAAAGATCCTAATGGTTCCGGGAAACCTTTTAACAATACTCTAATTGGTGCTTACAAACATAAAACATCACTAGCAGAAGGCACTTTATTAGTAAAGAATGCAATTTGTAAATTTTACAATTTCTATATTGTAACGTAATAGAGGGCTTCCAAAAGGTCAGTGCTCGGCAGGCCATAAATTGTGAAGAGTTGAAAGGGTTGACAGCTAGAAAAACTATTCTAACGTCAGTCACGGACCTCAAGGAGTCAAATAAACCATTGAAAAGTCAATGCCTTTCAACCGAAATTATTTGAAAAGTACCAATGAAAGGAATTGCGTCAGTTCTGAAGTAATGTAAAAGAATTAAAACAAGCCAATGAAGGAAGAGGATCGGAATAAAGCATTTCAAAATAAAAATTATAAATAAGGTTGGAAGAGAAGCGCAAGAGGTCTTTTTGGTTGCTAACTTATTGAAGAAGGGAGTTCCGGAGAAAGTGTCTTTAGTAGTAAAAAGAAAAATTGTTGTGGAAGATTTAGCCGAAATCAACCGTCGAAATTAAATAGTAACTGCGTTGTTTTGTACAAGTATTAATAATAATCTTCGAAGTATAGTTAAAAGATAATCGCCGTTTATAAGTTTAAAAGAGGAGTCGTCATAAAAGTGTGTGAGTAATAGCGTCGTTTTACAAGTGTTTGAACAGGAATAATCATCGAATAAATTAAAAAGAATCATCGTCATAAAAGTGTATGAAGAAAATAAGATTTGTTAAAAAGATTAAGGCAAATCAATCCATCTACTGGCCAGTCTACGCGGGAACCACGTTCAAGGAACCAGGAACATTGGAGCTGTAATAGAACTTCAGAGTCGATAAGTACAAATTAATGGACAATCTCAATTAAACAAACTACCACCAAATTCTATTTTATATTAAGAAATTATAATCACCAAAGAACCTAACGAACCCGTAAAAAGAAAGTAAATTAAATTAATAAATAATAAATTTCAGTTAGCCGGAGCATTTATCAAAATAATTAAAAGTAAAAATTTAAAAGTAAAAAAATTCTGATGCACTCTTATTTCCTTATTTTAGATTAAGACATTGTAGAATAAGTAGCTTGAATTTAACTATGTACTTAGAATAAGTAGTTGATTTAGATGTTAAATCTAATCAAGATGTTAATTGTATAATTAATTATTAAGTGCATCAAATTTGAACATTGATTGTTTTTTATTGTAAATGATTTTTAAACATTAATTTTTCAATTAAAGAAAGAGTTAAAACCTACAAGTGTTAAAATTATTTGTTTTTTTAAATATTGGCATAAATTATATGCGTAAAAACAAAAATATTTAAGATTTGTTATAATATGTGTTCATAAAATTTAAATGGAGACTCATTGATTTCGTGTTTTAATTCTGACATTTCTGTTTAATGTAAAACAATCTCTTTTATCAAGATAACTAGTTAATAAAGTTTTTCGAACACCTTCAACTACTTCTAAAGCTTGTCCTTTTAGTTTAGATAATATAGAATAAAACAAATATTCATTTTGAAAATCATCTACATTTTCAGTTACATAAAATTTTCCAACAACTTTGTCACAAATAGAAATAAATCTTCCTAGTATAGTGGAATTTCCATTATACTCTGTAATCATATCAAGATATTCTCTTTTTAATGTGGGAGTTGCCATTTTAACAAATTTATATTTTATATTTATCAATTTAATTTAAAACAGAATCCACAAATATATGCTCATACTGGGATTTGTAATGTTATGAAGATTGGTTTCCTTTTGGTAGACTCAACTCACTTTTCACTGATTCCGATGTTCACTGAAATTTATTTACACTGAAATCCAGATTTTTTGTTTTTCGGTTAACAACTGTCGTAGAAAGAACTTATGTACATTAAGAACTCCGAAATGCTGTTGTTGGTCCGCTTTCCAATTAACAATTGAGATTGAAAGATTTTATATTTATTAAAATCCTCGAATTGCGGTCCTACCGACTGCACCAGTTACGTTTCATTTCTGGAACGTTTGGTTTTTCTAAAAAAACTTACTTTTTAATAAAAGCCTTTTATTACTATTAATAATCTAATATATATTTAGATTTTAACTGTAATTATTTTTCGTCACAAGTAATATACATTTAGAAGTCTATGGAGTGAGATTCTGACTAACACTAAAGTATAAAGAATTCTACTGCTACTTATTAACTTACTCAGCTAAACTAACATCAACTTATAAACTACAACCTAAACAATATGTCGTGACGTAACTTATATATATATATATATATATATATATATATATATATATATGTTAAATTTTTGGTGATATTTTAGTATTTAGTATAGTGTGCTGTGCAAAGTTCTTCCTAAATTGTAAATGAAATAAATAAATTGATGTTGAGTATGATGTACCCTATACAGTTATTGTTGATCTAACCAATGTTATTTATTTCTAGTGTTGTGGTGGTTGTGTAATATATTCTATAGGCAGCTGCCATTTGTTTGAAAGAAGTTGTACTCTGCTTACTATATAGAAGGGGTATTCATCACTGTCTTCTCAGATAATAGAAAATTTATGCTAATGGCCTTGTTATAAAGGGGTGTAGGCCACCTGCCCCTTACCAAATTTAACTCAATTCGTTCTATGTTTTATCAAGAATAGTATCTTTTCTTGTATTATGTTTAATAAAACTGTATTCAACTTTAAACTTACAAGTTGTTATTCATTATTATTATATATTAAAAAAAAATGAAAATATTGAAGATTCAGCCATTTAGTATCCCACACTATTAACAGAAGTAAAGCACCATTAGAAAGAGAGCACGCTATTACCTCCCATTTGGACTACTGTATTTGTTTATTTTATTATTATTAATATTTAAATTATATTGACTAATTTCATTTTTGGAAGAAATAATTATTTACTTTGTTTTTTACCATAAAGTTCCTATAAATTTGCTTTGAGTGTCTAAAGTCTTAGTCAAGTTAAAGCCAATCAAACTCAATCCTATTCTTTTTATAGAAAATGTAGAATTTATCCTCACCCCCACCTCTCTGTTCCTAAAATAATCCTCTTTTTTATAAAAATATGGCAACTATCACTTTATTCATCATTGGGTTTTGGTTTCCGATGTAAAACTAGGCTGAAATATGAAATGTATTTTTTTAAGGTCTCAGGCTTCCTTCACTTTTATTTTCTCAATCTCTGTATAACAACAAATTTGGTGAAAAGTGAAAACTGATATTTTAAAATACATTTCAAATTATAGATAGAAGAAAGTTACAGCTCAAGAATAATTGCCGAAAAGAACAAAATAAACGTAAACCACCATTGATGATATTATATCATTAAAACAATATATTTACAAAAATTAATTATATTCAAGCATATATTATATTTACATACCGGTATTAAATAGTCAAAGAGTAAGTAAAGTTTAAGCACCTACATTTTGTGTGTGTATATTATCTTTGAGTCACCCTAGTTCAAGGATGACAACTTTGACTTTAACTCTGTGTGTGTGTGTGTGTGTGTGTGTGTTGCCGCGATTCGAACCCTTCACTTTTGTGAACGGCCACTTGCCACAACTCGAACCCCTACTTGCCTTCACTTACCGCGAATCTTAACCTCGCTTTGGAACGCCGCTCGTCGGGAGTTCGTGTCTGTTCAATCGCGGACAAGACCAAGTTGCTCACTTTTACACTTTTCTTAATCTAAGATAATTGCAAAGCTTGGCTTTTGCAAGTATGAGTCTGTTCTCAATAACTTACAATTTTATTTTACGAAAATTCCCTGAATTTTATTTCTATCGCTCAGTGAATTTACTGTTTACTTTTACCCACTCTCTCTCTCTCTCTCTCTCTCTCTGGGGAAGTGCCTTTTGGAAGAAATCGGCTCCTGAATTCTGATAATAATTCTTAGTTATTTATATTTCTTATATTTTACCAGAGCACATTTATAATTATGAATTTTATAATCTTTAGTTATTTAAAGAAGAAATGTTAAAAAACCAGAATGGTGAATGAAAAGACACTTGAGAATAAAATTTTATAGAACAACAAACAACAAAATATAACACAATTAATCTGACATAAATTCCTTATTTACTAATACAAATTGAAAAATGCTAGACTATTCCAGCTAGGACTACAAATAGTCTTTCCTGGACTGAAATAGTCATATTTAAGTTTGAACCTTATTTTAAACCAAAGCAGAGTTAAATTGAATTTATAGAAGCTAATATATTTCAAAATTTCCCCAATGAATTTACCATTTAAATGAATTTACTTTTTACGAATTATTCTATAGATTTAGTGTACCTTCACACTTAACATGAAGATCTTAAAGTTTTGAAGTTCTTTGCTGTAAATGGTTTACGATGTCTTCAAGTTATTTCCTCTCCAATTCCTGGATATATTAAAGTTGTGGACTGCTGGTAGTAATTACGTATCCTTGCTGAATAGCCTTCTATGTAGATGGGTCTTCTTGCTTACTGATTTTCGAAATTAGTTAAAAAAAATTTATAAGTTACTTTTATTTTATATGAAATATTTATCTTGAAATTTTCTAAGTTGAATTTAGAAGAAATTAGTAGAGTAACTAAAGTAACGTCTTCCCTGCTCGGAGTCTGGTACTAGAGTGTCGGTCTTTCGATCGGCAATTTTGGCTCTCCCTTTTTGTGGGAATGTTCCCGCAAAAGGTAACCAATTTTTCTCCCTTTCGTGAAGAAATGTCTCTTCTGTATTTTTCCAAGTTTTCGGCTGCTTTTCTCCGAAACTTTTATACTAGAAGATGTCCTATGCTTAGTTTTCATCTATTGAATTACTTTTATAAACTATTATCTATTAAAAATCCTTTTAATAGATATTTGGATCTTTCTATTATTTCACTTTATTTGTACTAGCGGTTGGTCAGGCGAGTTCAACTTGTGATCTCTGACGTAACGCTACCTGAAGCGATTTTTCCTGCTGGATCTTGCAAATTGTGATTTTGAACACTTTTTCGTACATCTTACTGTAACTTTTGAACGGTTGGCCCGATCTTCAATTTATCTTCAGATTCCTCTTCTTCCTGTTTTTGAGGGTCTTGTCAAACTTGATTCGTCGTTTTCGGCCACATATTTTTTGAGTTACCGCACTTTTTCCGAATATCTATTTTTTCACTATCTATCTTTTTATTTAAGTCCTTTTTCAAAAATCTTTTGCTCAAAAGTTATTCTCCTGGTCCTATAACCGAAATAACTTTTTAGTTTTTTGTCGTAGCTCGCTTGGCTCCCGAGTTATTGATGTTCGAAGTCTTGGCTTTTTGATGTCGTATTTATCGTTTATAAAATCCCCCCCCATTATCAATTTTCAACTCTGCTCTGTTGTTTTACATTTATACACCTTTAATATACATTATCTATTACTTATTTCTCCCCTTTAATCTTTAATTTTACCGCTTTTGGGCTTTAACTTTTTACCTTTTGTTATTATTATATCTCCCTCACTTTATCTTTAAATCTTATTCTGACCCCATATTATTATTCCCTACGATTGTCTTTTCATTTTTTATTATTAGTTTTATTTACTTTAATCCCCTTTCACCTTTAAAATCTTAAAAAACTCTCCAAGAATCACTTTCTCCCCTTGTTATTATTATTATTTATTTTTTATAGCTGATTATTATTATGTCCCCTATGGTTTATGACTATTTCTTTTGATTTTTGATTCTCCCCTTTTTGCAAATTTTAGGTTTTTGAGCCCTTCTAATTTCTTTAATAACTTTTTTGTCTTAAGTACTATTACATTTATTTGTTGATATTATTAGTCGTCTGATTCTACTGTATAATTATTTATCTTAATATTTTAGTTTTTTAATTAAATTAGAACTGCCATAGGCTGGTTTTTCATGCTCAGACAAGCAAAGTTTTGACTTGGCCTCGCGTGACCTCACCGCACTATCGCATTTCCACTTTACAGAGCTTAGCGCGCCAATTTAAACGTTTTAAATTTACAATGAGACTAATGACTTTCTCATTCCGTCTCAGTGTGTGTGTGTGTGTGTGTGTGTGTGCGCGCGCGTGTGCTTGTGCGTGTGTGTGTGTGTGTCTCACTAGTTTAACTACCACTCGGATATCTTTTCATTCTTAACCTAATTTTAACAATAGACTTATAAATATAGTGTAAATTGAAAAATAATGCTTAAAAGTGTACTTTGTGAAATATATTTTAAGTACATTTATAAAACTTGTTTTTTTATAGCGTTGACTATTGCTATAAAAAAAGAAGAAAAATTAACCTGTAAATAGTTTGAAGTTCCAAAAATAATTTGGCTATTATATTCAAGAATCAAAAATTTTACTTTATAATAAAATATTTTAACTTTGATCCATTTTTTCATTTACCCTTCATGCGGGTTGTAATGTGAGATCAAGGACTGCTGGTTGCTGGTGTTGAACAATTTGCCTAGTTGTCATATTACCCAAGAATGAATGAATCCGTCTTAACACTTAGGGAGTAACCCAATGTACCTAATTTACTCTCTTCATTCGAGTTCTAATCCTAGAGAGGATTCTACTCTACAACCTTCACTGTCTTCCTTTATAACTCGTCTACTCCACTCTGGGTTATGGAATCTTTGACTTTCCTCAAGGTCTTACTTTATTGTCTACAATTTGGGAAATATAAACACATAAACTAGACGTTAATTACTAACTAAACCATATAAGTGTAGTACCAAATAAAAGAAAAATGAAATTAATCAGATCTTACCAATCCATTAACAAGTCCTGGGCATTTCCAGCTTCTGAACAACTGGTGACTTAACCTAGGGCAAATCACTTCTTTTATTTGATATGAAGTTTGAACACAGTTGCTCTGAAACTCATATTGAAACACACAGTTTGGAACTGATATTAAAATCTGATGAGAAGGGGATTAGTGGGTGAGTAAACCACTAAGATATTTTAGATCCAAGACTATGAATGTGTTGTAAGATTTGGTGAAATGGAGTGCAAGGATGAGGTTTAAGTGGCTGAGAGAGGAGGGCTGTATGACTGAAGAGCCCACATAAGTATTAACCCCTGTAAATCTAAAATTAAGAGAGCAGAATAGTGATACTCTCCTTGGACTTTCCGGCAACACTTCTGTCCATAGAACAATTTTCTAATTGATGATTTACAGAGGGATTACTTTGATACAGATCTGGCGCAGAGAGAATGATATAATAAACCTATATTTCAGGAGTTTACTATCAAATCAAGGTTCTGTATTCTAAATTGTGTTGATGAGTCTTGTCTCATTGATTTCGTTGAAATCATGTGAGGAAGCTAAGGTAAAAGTTGAAGGAGAAAAATACATCTTAATGGTATTAATAACTCATAACTTTGTGGTTTTGGTTCCTAACTATAAGAAGGAATCTAATGAAAGGAAATATATTAGGTTTCCTCGGGGTTGAAAATCAGAGATTGGATCTCACCAAAGTATTAGGGTATTCAGCTCCACTCCATGAATGAGTGGAGAATACACAAAAAGGCTGATAGTTGGAAAATCCAATCTTTTGATCTTGGGTCAGCAGAGAAAATCAAATGGATGAGATTAGGAGTTAAGCTTGGTCTGGTAATATTCCAGTTAAGAAAAAATTAAATAAGCAGCCAGAACTTACGGTGGAGAGTAGGTTTGCTAACTCGGGACTGTTGATTGAGATTTTACCAGAAATAATGTAGGTGGTAAAATGAGATGTCTGATGGTTCTGCTCCTACGGAAAAAAGACATATGTGTTTTCTTGATGAAAACTCAGCATATTTTGAACGACCTTTGTGGGCCATGAAGTCTTTAGAGATGCCAAGGTCCTCATGAGTTTCACTTAAGGAGGATCTAGAAGGAATGGAATCTATTTTTAATTGCATTGGAGAGAGATTTCTGTGATATGATGATGTCAGAGGGAAATATATATTACAATTTTTGTTTATTTTATAACGTAAATCTATTTAATATGTATAAATTTAGGTTAAATTCTAGATAAAATTTAACTGTCAGTTAAGTGACAATAAATGTTTTTAACATAGCAATTACATTTATTAATTTTTTTTTAGATATATTAGACATACATTTGGGTATAAACTTTTTAAATTTTATTTTTATACTATTTACTTTATATAAATAATAGTTAAAGTAATAATAGTAAACTTTGCTGTAATAATTTAATACTTAAAATGTAATCTTTAAAAACACCAAATTAATAAGAGTTGAATCTAAAATAGCTGATATACTAGCTTGGGAAGTGGGAAGTTTAAACATAGATTTAGGTTTAGACATATAATCATTAAATTTCAAATAAAATGTAATCTTTTAATTCAGTAGGGATGTAAATTGCTAGATTATCTGCAGCTGATCCCAAATTTATTACAAGTAGTGGGTCATATTCATTGTATATACTCTCCCTCGAACCATGTATATACAATCCACATTATAAGAACAAATTATCTTACATTTTTTGTATAATATAATCTACATTTATATTACTGTATGGTCTTATTTTTTAGAAATTTAGAGCTCATGTTAAGTGATATTTGCATAGAATTAATCAAATTATTGTAAGTTTTAGTTGCAGAAATATGAAAAATGATATTTTCCTTAAATTTGAAAAGTAATTGAATACAGTAAATTTCCATTCTCTATCCAGCCCGGACTGTGATATAAATAATGTTAATATGGATCTATAAATTGAATCTATAAAACTGTTAATTTTTAACACTTTTCAATCATAAGCGGATTATGAAAGGTACGTCTTTACTTATAACATTTAAGCCAAGTAATAAGAAAAAGAAAAGTAGTCAACAATAATTGAAGATTTTTTTCAAGCTTTAGTTTTGTAATTTACTGCCTGCGTTTGTTTCTTTTTATTGTTGTAAATTTCTTTTCATTGTGACTGAGTCATTCTAATTTAATGTTTTTTTGTTTTTTTAATTAGCTCAAACATTTTCTACAGTGCTGAATTGAACTAAGCAATAAGACTTGTTTTTATTATAACTAATGTTTTATAACTGTCATTATTTACAGATTCTTCACTTAGTATAAATTGAATCAATTTCCATTTCAATTCATTTTGTGTTATTACATTTTCTAGTAGAAAATAAGCTATTGTGTTCTCCCATTGACAGAAAATAAGACTGTATCCTCTTTTTGTGTTTGATACTTTTGGCCTCAGTATTGTGAAACTAAAATTAGTTCAAAGTTAATACCCATATTCCTAAAGTCCTCTCCACCTCTAAATTTTGAAGGAGTAACTAAAGAAAAGAACTTACATTTTGGGAAACTTTATAGGACCAAAAATGTTATCTTTTGGCATATAGGGTCATTTTGCTCTACCACCAAAAATTGGATTGATAGGGCAACTTAAAAAATTTATAAGGTGATTCCCTAACAAGTACATTATTTTTAAAGGTATGACAAATAGAAAATATTCTCTTCTACAAAAATATTCCTTCTATTGTATAGATAAATATATGTAACAGGCATATTGAGATTATACAGTAACATAATTAAATTTTAATTTAAGTTATTTAATACTTACTCCGTCTTGTGACTTACAAAAAAAGTCACAAGACGGAGTAAGTATTAAATAACTTAGATTAAAATCTTTGACTTGGGCTACGATTATTCACAAATGAGTTTTAATACTTTAAATTAAATTTTCTTGAAATGGCATGACCCATTCATTGTTATTTGTAAAATAGAGTGATTTGTCTTTATATAACTGTTGTATCTTTTAGATTTTATTTATGTTTGTAACTTGCCACTTGATGTAGAATTTTGTAGTACATTACATATACTGTATTGTGACTAAGATAATAATTTTTTTTTTTAAACATGCAAATTAGAAGTGACTATGTTGTACTTGTCTAACATGACAGGTGGTAGAAATAAGAATTATCTCTAGGTACTTCTGTTTTTATTTTGGCTTTAAAAGATTTTAATTATAAAGGTTGCAGCTAAATTAGAGGACAGTCATTTTAACATTGTAGCTTTGGCACATTGTTTTGGATCATGATCCAGAGTAGAATAATTATTTGAGGAAGAGGCTAATGAAATTTTAAGATAACATGATATGTTGAACCTCATTGGAATGCTCATTTAATCATGTAATATAGAAATCAGTAGTACAAACCCAATTGTATTTAGTCAACCCTATTTAAAATAATGTTTTTATAATGTGAAATTGAATTTACTAGCTTAACCATTTTCAATGATGTTATCAACATTGAATAAGCTTCCCAATGAGATCCAACATAGTATTATGTTTTCTTCAAATTCCATTACATCCCTCCAAAAATAATTATTTTTCCGAACAATTTTTCTGCACTTCACATATTAACTCAGCCAGCTTAGTTATATTTACTTCGTCGAGCTACATGTGCCTAAGTTAGTTTCTTTTGTTCTATTAAATTCCCCCAAAACTTGTTTTTTTTTTTATTCATTCTTAAAATAGATAAGAGTGGAGTGGGACTTTTATGGGGAATCTGGTATATATATTTTATATGTGTCTGTGTGTGTGTGTGTGTCCTAAAATAAAGTTTCAAAATGGAAGGCATTCAAAATTGTTAAAAGTGTTTCCTTTGTCATTTAAAAAAAAAAAAAAAAAAAATCACCTTCAGAATGAACTATTAGAAACACATACAAAATTTTGAAGTAAATTTATACAGTTTTTAGTTTTTTTATAAAAATTAAATGAACAATAAATCCAGTTTTGTCCAATACATTTTTGAGGATTAGGTTTGTTTATGTTCACAACAATTTAAAATTTGCTTGAATGTACACTTATATTCATACTTTCAATTCCTTTCTAATACTTAATGAAAGACAAAACAAGTTGAAAGACCATCAAAGTACTTACCCATGCCCTTCTAAATGTAATGTCAAAAAATTGGATCTTTTATGAAATGTTAAATTGCATTGCTAGAGCAAAGTGTCTTATTCACTAGTAATATGTTTGTTTAAAACCGCTGTTACACAGGTAATGTTATATATCACTACTTTCTTGACATCAGTTAAACCCAATAGGATGTGTAGGTGTGTGTACATTAACAAGTATCAACTTACTTCGTTTGTGTCAATGTCTTGGCCCTTTTGTACAAAACTCGATTATGGAAGGAGCCTCCACTTGGTATGCTTGTGTTGATGACTTGGCCCTTCTGGGTTTCTTAGCTGTATGACTATTACATTTTCTTTGACGGTCAAGGTTTGAAGCTACATTTTTGACAATAACTTTGTTATTTACATCATTTTAGAGAAATGGGGTTCCATTACATGCTAAATTGAAATCTGCAAATTTGTATTGAATATAGTGTATTTTAAGTTGAATAACACACAAGATATGAACAAAAAAACTGTTTAAATGGCTGCCATTTTGACACTTTAAATTTAATTTTTCTGAACTTCAATATGGTTTTATATGAGCACACTATTAGTCCCTTATACCAAATTTTATGTTCTTATCTTTATTTTTATAGCCACTATTGTACTATTGTACAGACTACAACGATCCTGAGGTCATGAAACATAAAACACAGTTAAAAATCGAACATTGACATTTTTTCAATCACCAAAATTTTACCCATACTTCGTATATCCATTAAGTAAAATTATTGATTTTTGATTATGCAAAAATCTATAGTTAGGCTAATCACACTTTCTAAACTACAAAAAAATTACACATACTTATTTCTCTCTTTGTCCTATATGTTCATAAATCTATTCTTCTTGTCTGTCTTTATAACTTTAAATGGTTCATTTTTGCCAAGTTAAATAACCTATTTCAGTAAAACTTATTACACTTGTCAATGTGACAAGTGATAATTAAAATGAAAACTATTTGAAAATTGTGTTTGTTTGAAATCTTTTTCATGATGAGCTAAAACATATAGGTCTAACAATAACTTAATAGAACTCATTTTATGCAGCTTGATATTCTGCAACTATTTACAATAAATAGTACAGTTATCATTAAAAAATGGAATTTTAATGGTATAAACTGCAAATAGGACTACAATGTAAACTCTCTCTAGTCATAATGTTATGGTCATTTCATTAAAATTTGGTATTTAGGTCTAAAAGAATGCCACAATTAAGGAGCTATGTTTCATTTCATTGGAATTTTATTATATTTTTTGAGGAAACGTTGAACAAGGTTAACAGGAAATTAGTAGATGTAAAATTTGGAGATAACTTAACTTTACCCTCTAACCTTGCTTTTATTCTGCTACTTTTAAATAATTGTACCATAAGAAGTATTATGCTTAACAAATTTTAAAAAGTTTTAAATATAATTTCAAAATATTGAAACAAAACCTTAAACTAATAGATTACAATACAAAACATTGACTATATTTTTCAGAAATTGAATCTCCTCTCCTTAGTAATAGAAAATGTAAGAAATATTTTTTCATACTAAATGGGACACGATTTTAAAATATGTTTGTATTATAATGATAACAGGTATTTGGTATAATATCAGGTTTTCCTCACTATTTAGTTAATATATTGTTAACTCTGTGAAAAGAGGATTTCCAATAACAATTAGATTAGTGACAGGGTTTTGTAAAGTGGAAAAAAAATTAATCGATATAAATAAAAATAAAGTATTGTCATTATTCAACATTTCAATCCTTAAATTTATTTTTGAAATGTAAATCTTAGTTTCTTAAAATTTAATAATATGCTGAAACAAGAAGCAAACTCTTGGATTTATTGTACAGAGGTTTCCCACAGGAACCCTCCTGGTGAATAATGAATCTTACAAGACAGGACAATCTCAGCTCATCTTAGTTACAAAAAACACTCTTAACAAATATATTTCCCTTCTCTTAAATAAAGAAATGCTATTCTGCTTAAACATCCAGTTATTTCTATTTTACTGCCAATCATGGTGTAATTAGTAATACTACTACACATGCTTAATTAAATAATGTTAACATTCATCAAAGTTATTAATCCTAAAGTGTTCTAATTTTAGTAAGTGTAATTAAAGCTTATGTAGTCTTATAAACCACATTAAAATTGAGAAAGTTCTTTTTCTCTAGAAATTTGTTTTATATATGTTATATATATATAAATTTAAAATCACCTCTCTCCACACACCTTATCCGGCAAGATGTATTTATTTATCCAATAGTCAATATTTCTTAAATTCATTAACCAAGTAACCAAATTGTTGATTACAATGTATATAGATTGTAAAAAATCAGTTTACGCTTTGGGAACTTATACTTGTAGCCTACTTATTAACGTCAATTAAAAAATAAAATCGTTATTAATGAGTAAAAAATTATGTTTAATAACTTTGCTATAATATTATTGATGTGTGAAAGTAGGACAAATATTGTAATAAATTGGTATGGTTAGTAACTTGACTTGAAGCATTGGTATTTAATTATTCAGATGGTGTCAAGCAGCACCTTGTCAATAAATGCATAACATCACACTGGTTACATCCCTTGAGACATTGTTTAGTGGGACATCTCACATTGGAGACATACTTCCAATTCAAACAGACAAGGTGTCCAACTGAGTTTACACATATCTACAATAACATGGAGCTTCGAAAAACAATTGAGTTTCTACACCTGATGTCAGCAAATATTTATAGCAAGACATTTGCTACACCAGAGTAGTACAGACTGATGCAGTACTGAAATAATAATATGTGATACATATATTCAGTAATTTATTTAGATGACGAGGATATTGTTATTTCATCATATACCTATGCAATATCCATTTATAATAAAATTTATGCAATTCACGCTATCTTCTATATAAATATAATATATTTATATGTAAATTTATATATAACAGACCGTGTTAGGCTCCTAAGGAGCCAATCCAAGTTACTTCTTCTTTTCAAGGCAGCTACCTAAATTGAGTATGTAATGCTGGTATTGAAGTAAACTTATTCAAAAATTAAAAGAAACCTTATATTATGAGGTAAAACGGGTGTCACTAAATGCAAGAAAACACAATTTTCTACAGTAAATACTTTAATAGTTTAAGACGACGTTTCAGTGACTAAGTTATCATCTTCACTTACACATGCACACAAATCTTCTTAGTATTGTCTTCTTAGTGTCTGTGTTTATTGATTTCAAATTTCTAGATATCTTTAATGTGCAATATACTAATTATGAGAAAAACCACTTTGATGAAATAAGGTTGAAGAATAAGAAGAAATAAGGTTGTGATCCACTAACTTTCAATTGTACAGTATTCTAGAAACTGTTCTTTTTTCCTTAAAATCAACTAAAATATCATTAAAAAAATATTATTTTTAAAAAATGTCAAAAGTATAACATTTTGTTAAATGAGTATTCTTGAGATATATAGAAACAACACTATCATAAAATCTCTTAATGTAAAATATGTCAAATGCGGTGGCCAAAGTTCAACTTAACAAGTTAAATCACAGATTAACTAATTACGTAACAATGTGTTTTGGTTAATTGCATGATAAAATCTTGAAGTAATATATAATTTCACAACATTGTTAAAATATATAATTTACGAAATTGTAAAATTTTAATGAACCACATAAAGTTTTGGTTAAAACAATGTGCAAAAATTAAAATTAAATAAAAATCCTGTCTCTTGAGTTACAGATTTACTTAATAATATTACTAACTATGTTAATTACAAGCTTGATTTGTTATTATGTGATTTTTGTTATAACTTGTTTGGTACAAAAAAAATAAATAAATAAAATAATAAAACCAAGATTTACTAGAAGAGGATCAATACAAGAATTGTGTTTAAAACTGCAGAAACAATACGAACTTATTCAACTCTCCGCCATAATGAAATTTAACAAAAATCTTTACTAAAATATTTAAACATCAATAAGTATGATACAAGTGTATTTTTATCCTTGGCTTGAACATTTAGCTTCATTTTTTTATTTTTTTATTTTGTTTTAAAATAATAACTAAATCAGTAAAGTTATAAAAATACATAAAAAAGAAAGGAAAATCAACCTATGGGTTATTACACCCCCCAGTTTCTGTTTGTAAAAATATATGTTTTAATTTATTATATCATGTTGAGGGAATCTTCTAAATTTCTTGACAGCTGAAATCACAAAATTGTAGTTTACAAAAATTTTGATTATATATAAATAATTTTTTGGTATAATATAAATTGTTGAAAATGTTTATAAAATGATTAAACACATCAAAGTTGGAAGTATTTTTTTATTTTATTATTTTTTAAATTTTATTATTATTTTTTTTTTTACAGAATAAAAAGAAAATAGACCAAGACTGAAAACTATGGGAGTTTTATTTGAAATCAACAAAAGCCAAATGGCAATTCTTTGCTTATTGCAATTTTAAGTTAAATATGAGCTCACATCTGCATGATGGTCCTAGTACTTGATTAACTAAGTAAATGATTATATTCAATTGTTATTTCTTTCCTCTTAATAAACATCCTATTAGATTTGTCACATCTGATGTTGATTTCATTCAAAAAAGGAAGTGATTTAAAATTAGAGAAACTAAACTTCCTTAAAAAAAGAAAAGAAAACCCCGCTTGAGCTAGAATAACACTGTTATGTCTCTTCGTGACATTGATATGTTTGTTTTAAAATAAGAACAATTACATATTTAATTATTAAGTTCACTTTATTATACTGTTAAGAGTGTTGAGATACAACGACCATGTACTGACTCACAACTACTTGCTCTCTGCAGTGATGCAACCTTTACATATTTAATACTTTTACTTTACATATACAACATCTCCTTCTTTTACAACAATTTTTATCCTTAAAGAATTTACTACAAAACAATTTAAATTAACATTTCCTTCTTTTACAAACAATTTTTATCCTTAAAGAATTTACTACAAAACAATTTAAATTAACATTTCCTTCTTTTACAAACAATTTTTATCCTTAAAGAATTTACTACAAAACAATTTAAATTAACATTTCCTTCTTTTACAAACAATTTTTATCCTTAAAGAATTTACTACAAAACAATTTAAATTAACATTTCCTTCTTTTACAAACAATTTTTTATCCTTAAAGAATTTACTACAAAACAATTTAAATTAACATCTCCTTCTTTTACAAACAATTTTTATCCTTAAACAAGTTATTCAAATTTAGTGGGTGGTTTTACGACTCTTCCACTTCTTGTTTTATATAATTGACCCTTGTTATTATTATTATTGGAATTGTTATTATTATTTTTATTAGCACCTTGCATTTTAGCTGTGCTTACATTATTGTCTTGTCCGGTTATTATCCTACATTGATCATTAATTGGTGATTTTTCTACATAGTGTTCATCAATGTTACTTTTAAATTGAGGACTATTCTTCGATGGCCTCAAATGATGTGAATTTCTACGCAACTCTACGTTGTTCTCATTTTTAATTATATAAGAACGTGGACTAGTATCTTCTCTTACCACCTGTGCGGGTTCCCATATCCCTTTATTCCTATATACTACATTACTAGGAACTTTATATTCAACTGCTCTAGTTCTTGAATTTTTATTATAGTACTTTTCTGATTTTTGTTTAGCTTTTATCAATAATTCTTTTACTTCCTCTTCTATTCGAGGTTTTAAGTTTTTATCATATATTGGAATTTTAGTTCGCAATATTCTACCCATTAGCATTTGAGAAGGTGCTAGTCCCGTACTTTTGACAGGTGTGGTTCTATAATCTAACAGAGCTATCAAAACATCAATTTTAGTCCTACTCTTCTTTAGAATATTCTTTACTATTTGAACTGCTCTTTCAGCCATCCCATTAGACTTAGGGTATCTAGGACTACTATAACAAAATTGAAAATTCATTTCCTTTGCAAAATTTTTAAAACTATAAGAACCAAATGGCATGTTATCGCTACAAACTATTTTAGGGATCCCATGATTTGAGAATATTATTCTTAGCTTTTCAATCACTTCATCAGATTGCATATTTTTTAACTCTAGTAACTCTATCCATTTAGAGTAGTAATCTATCAAAACTATATAAGCTTTACCTTTACATTCTAATAAATCAACTCCAACTTTTTCAAATGGTAAGTTTGGTATTGGATGTGAAAGTAATGGTTCTTTAGTGTTGTTATTCCTATATCTTTCACAAATACTACATTTACTTACATGTTTTTCTATATCTAAATTAATATTCGGCCAATATACTGTTTGACGAGCCCTTAATTTTGTTTTTTCTATTCCCATGTGTGATTCATGTAACAAACTTAATATTTTATTTCTTAGACTTACTGGAACAACTATCCTATGATCTAGAAATACTATGTCATCTTCTACACACAACCTATCTTGCATTTGATAATAAAATTTGATATTTTCAGGTACATCTTTTTTGTTATCTGGCCAACCCTCTGTAATACTCTTAATTAAGCACTTTAAAGTACTGTCACTTTTAGTTTCATTCCTTATTTCTAATATTCTATCATCAGATACTTGTGCATATTTCGTTAAACTATGTACAACTTCATCTAAATCAGGATCATCAAAAACTTTATCTTTTACATATGATCTGGATAATAAGTCAGCTACATACATTAGCTTGCCTGGTAGATATTTTACACTTAATCTATACTTTAATAGTTTAAGACACATTCTTTGCAATCGTGTACTATTAATACTAGATATACTTTTTTTCATTATAGAAACTATTGGCCTATGATCTGTCAGTACTTCAATTTTTCTACCATAGATAAAATTATGAAATTTTTTAGTAGCTTCCACAATACTTAACATTTCTTTCTCACATTGAGAATATTTTTTTTGTGTTTCTGTAAGGCTTCTTGAGCCATACGCAACAGGTTTACTATCTTGCAATAGTACAAATCCCATCCCGTCCTTAGAACTATCACATTGCAAAACAATTGTTTTGGATTCATCAAAATTACTTAAAACGGGAGCTTTCACTATTATTTGTTTAAGATCGGTTAATTGTTTTTCATGTATAGGCAACCAGCAAAACTCTGTGTTTTTCTTTAGCAAGGCTCTTAATGACCCTGTTAGGTTTGCCATATTAGGGATGAAGTCCCTTAAATAATTAAATAACCCAATTATACGCTGTAATTCTTTCTTACACTTAGGACTTTTTACAGCACTAATAGCTTTAACTCGATCTGGGTCTGGACTTTTTCCTGTTTTATTAAACCTGTGTCCCAAATATTTGACTTCATTTACTTTATATTGTAATTTGCTTTGATTAAATTTAATATTAAGTTTCCTAGCCCTATTAATGACTTGTCTGAGAATTGCATCATGTTCTTTTTCATTTTCCGCCGCTATCAGCAGATCATCAAAGTATATTATTACGCCTTTTATGTCCCCAAAATTTTTTTCATTATTACTTTGAAAAAATTCAGGACTTATTTTAAGCCCGAAAGGAAGTCTCAAATATCTATAAGTACCAAATGGTGTACTAAAAGCACAATGCTTAGATGATTCTTCATCTAGTTCTATCTGGTAAAATCCCTCTTTTAAATCTAGTACAGTAAAAATATTCTTATTACTTAATTTATGTGAAATTTCTTGTAATGATGGAATTAAATGTGGTTTACTTTTAGTGGCTTTATTTAAATCTTGTGGATCTATGCATAACCTAACCTTTCCATCTGGTTTCTCTACTATTACTAAATTACTAACAAAGCTTGTAGGATTCTCATACTTTTTAATTATACCTTCCTTTTCTAATCTATCTAGACTTTCTTTAACTTTTGTTCGCAGCACTAGAGGAATTCGTCTAGGCGGCTTTATCGTTACGCTGACATTAGGTTTTAAGTCTAAATGGCATTTAATATTAAATTTACCTAATCCGGTAAATAATTCTTTGTTTTGTTCTATAAACTCATCTTTGCCTACTGTTATGCCTATTTCACTTATTCTACTAATCAATTTAAGTTTAGTACAACTATCTAATCCTAAAATACCAGTATTACATTGTTTAGTGTTCACCACAACAAATTCAATTTTACTACAAGCATTTTTTGTTTTACAGTTCAATACAGTTTTACCTACAGTCTGTATTTTTGTTCCCCCATAAGCTTCTAATATTATTCTGGTAGGTTCTAACCTAACGTTACTCTGTAATTTCTTATATACTTGTAATGGCAATACATTTACTTCAGCCCCTGTATCCAATTTTAATCTTAGTTTAGTCTTATCATTAATAAGTACATTCTCATACCACTGATTTGTCTCCTTATGTCTTTTAATATTTATATTATTTACAACAAAATTTTCAATACTGGCATCTCTATCTAAGTTGTCAGGCATTTTTAGCACCCTAATATTTTTTATTTTACATCCTACAGCAAAATGATTTAGTGTGTTGCACTTATTGCAACGTTTCCCATAAGCAGGACAATTAGCTGGTAAATGTGTCTTACCACACTTTTTACATAAATATGGTACAGTTCTATCTTTAAATTTATTAGTCTTTAAATTACTTTTAGGCTTAGGTCTAGAATCTTCAAAGCGTGGTCCTACCTTCCGGCTTCCTTTACAATCTGTCTTACTTTCGGCCCTTCTTTCCTTGAAGATTTTTGGTAGACTGAGTTGATTACAGTAGCTTGTGTTCCATCTCGGCCTTGGATGGTCTCTGCTTGGCGTTTTCCTGTTTCTGTCGCCCTACAGATGTGAATTGTCTTTTCCAGGCTTAAGTTGTCTTCTCGCAACATTCTTTCTTGGAGACTACTATCTTCTATGCCTAAGATAATTCTATCCCTTAATAGGCTATCAGTTTGATCTCCGAATTCACAAGATTTAATTAACTTCTTTAAATCAGTAAGAAAACTATTTAGTGGTTCACCATTTTGTTGACACCTAGAATTAAACTTAAACCGTTCTACAACATTCGTTTTGGGGTTAGCATATTCTTGAAATGAACATAGCACTTTTTCATAGTCTTTTTTATCGGTTTCTTTTAAATTAAATGTGTCAAATAGGTCTACAGCTTCCTCACCTATTACATTAAGTAATATGGCAGCTTTTACATCAGAGTCTTTAGATTCATGTCCAGCAGCTTTCATATATATTAAAAAGTTTTGTTTAAATCTTCTGAAGTTTTCTTTTAAATTACCGTCCAATTTTAAAGACGAAGGAGGTTTAAACTCCATTTTATTATAAAACACAATTCACTTTTTCACTCGACCACATGCATTTTTTGTTTTAGGTTACCTAAAGTCGATTTTTTTTTTTTTTTTTTTCATCAACTTCACTTGAACACACTTAAGCTCTTCTTCCGCAGCGCCATGTTATGTCTCTTCGTGACATTGATATGTTTGTTTTAAAATAAGAACAATTACATATTTAATTATTAAGTTCACTTTATTATACTGTTAAGAGTGTTGAGATACAACGACCATGTACTGACTCACAACTACTTGCTCTCTGCAGTGATGCAACCTTTACATATTTAATACTTTTACTTTACATATACAACAAACACTGTTCAACATTATTTTTTAAAGTAGAAAACCTATTTTGGTAGTCATTGCTTATGTGATCAACAAATTCATAAAGTTTTGAAGGAAAGTAGACACACCTTGATTTTTAAAAAAAATTCAAAGCCATTGTTAATTAAAAGTGACTAAATCAGTGAATAAGTTTATAAATCTATATGAAATGTTTAATCGTTTTTACTGTGATATATAACTGAAGTTTTTTGGTTTTTTTTATAATTGAAGTATTAGATTGATGAATATAGTCCATTTTTATATAGTTTATGTTATTAACAGTAAGATGTTAATAAGCAAAACACAAACAGAATAAGGTTCCCATTAGTGATGTGTGAGTTCAAATTAAAATACTCGGTGCATCCGAGTATCAAAATCCTCGGAAGATTCCAAGTACAGTATTAAAATCCTCGGTTTCGTATTAAAATACTCGGACAAAATCCTCGTAACTAGGAACAAGGAGGAGGTAATGTGCGAGTATCCTCGGTGTGCGAGTATCCTCAGTGTGCGAGTATCCTTGGTGTGCGAGTATCCTCGATGTGCGAGTATCCACAGTGTGCGAGTATCCTCGGTGTGCGAGTATCCTCGGACAACGATATTCGTTAGTGTTGTGTCAATTCGAAATAAAATGCTCGGTGTTTCTACTTTGGTTATAATTTGTTTGTAAGCTGATTTTTCACTACACATTAATTAAACATTACGATTTTGAATTATAATGATTTAGATTCGGTAACAAGTTCAATTTAAAATAACAATAATATTCATTAATTTAAGTCTGATATTTCATTTGTATTTTTACCTCCTTATAGATGTAACTGCCGAGATCGTTTTGGAGGAGATTTAGACTCAGGCTGAGAGTGCCTTTTTGATGTTGAAGGAATGGATGAATAATATTAGTAGTTGGAATAATTGGTTGTTGAACTGAATCAGAAATAGATAGAGAAGAAGGACAAGAAATAAATGTTGAACTAGAACTAGTTACGGGTGTATTTGGAGTTGTTACATCGTCTTCCGTTGCACAATGTATTTCTCCTTCACTGATTTTTTGTTGATAAATAATTTGGTGCTTTCTTTTTAGATGTTGATTTAAATTAGAGGTACCTCCAAAATATTTTAGTTGTTGTTTGCATAGAGTACATGTAGAAAATTTATTGTCAGCAGATTTGTTTAAAAAAATCCAAACCACGGCATATTTACCAGACGACATTATAAATTATAACAATAGACGAGTATTATAAAAATATATAAACATAGGAAAAGAAAAACACAATCACTTATAATCACTCACAATAATTAAGACTCACATATATAAACACTAGAGAGAGAAAACGTGAAAAAACAGATTAATTATTAGGAATGGACACCATACACAAAGAACAAAACCGTGTTGGGTCTGCAGGTGCGCGCCTAAGTACAGACTAACACTACAATGAATATACAAAATATTTGTAATTCCTCTTCTAATTCCCCTGTGTTTGTCAACACAAAGGGAGGGGGCGCTGTTGTTGTCTGTAAACAGAGACAGACAAATTATTGAAAGGTTGTATCATAATAAATCTTTGACCTTGGTTATTCTACTATAGTTTCAAAAAACATTCAGTTATATTAAATGCAAAAGTGTAGGTTTATCTAAAACGATCTGATTGGTAAAGCTGAGTTCGAGTCCGATGCGCATAATCATTCTGCACATATAGCCTACTCAATTTCGAAATAATAATACGAGTATTGAAATCATTTGAAACCGAGTATTGTGAGTATCCATTTCACCCGAGTATCAACATCGCTAGTTCCCATCTCAAAACTGATTGGAGTACAAAAATTACAATGTTCACCTTGATTTACAGAATAAAATATTTTAAAAATATAAACATATCAAATAATAAACAAAAACAATCACCATCATCAGAATTGGAAATATTTATTCGTAAGTTTATTGACTTTACATTTACACTGATTGTTGGTAATATACAGTGCAGAGGTATCAAGTGTGGATATTCATTCAATAATTGTTTCTTATTAATTTTCTGGTAGGCAAAATGTAGGGCATTTGAATCCAAATTTAGACATTGAGGATCTTGTTCAATTTAAATTTTACACAAACCAAATGAGTTCAAAAAATTCTCCTTTAAAAGAATGAAAGCTAAAAACGAATCAAAACTAAATCTTAGTAGGATATATTGATGATTTTTTAGAAGAATTTGAACAATATGTAGGTTTTACTTTGTTCACCTATAGAGGACATGATTGTATTTTTAAATGCCTGTTTAGGTAATGGTTTTTGGAATTGGACATTGTGTGGACAACCAGGGATAATGGTGAATAAAGTTCACTGGAGTTCAAATCAGTGATAATTAATACCAAACAAACAATACTGATTTTTATAAAAAATTTGCAAATAGTGTTGGGTTCTTGGCAAATAATCTAAGCTAACAATCTAGAGCTCATATACTTTGCTGTAAGTATGTCAGAAATAACCTCTGAAAGTATGTAAGGCCTAATTTTATAAAACAACAGCATATAACATTAGGCTGTTTAGGACATGGGGGAGGGGGGGGGATCAGTAACAATGAACAAAAAATAAAATAAACGACAAACACTACAAAAACACAACTGCCCTTATTTAACTCTCTTTCCACACTGTGTCCAGACTGGTCGTACCTGCTACTGGCCTAAATAACAAAATACATATATAATTCTCCTTCGCTTTTATAAGCCTAACAGACGTAAACTTTAGAACATATCACTTTTGTTAAGTGATAACAATAAATATATAATTTTGAATGCATATTATTATTAAAGTCATGCTGAGCCCACGAAGTTCATATATATATATATATATATATATATATATATATATATATATATATATAATATTTCCAACGATTTGTTAGTGAGATGGAGAATATGATTGATGACTGTAATAATGTTACAATTCATTCTAAATGTTGCAGCCAGCAAGACATGGAAAAATGTAATGTCTCTGAAACAAGCAGTCAGCAAAAATTACTTTTTCTCTGTAAAATTATCTGACCATGTATTCATATATTTTTGTAAAGCTATTTGAAAGGTTAGTTGGATGACAGAATTATACTTGTAAAATAGTTCAAATGTTTCTAACGTATATACAATTCATATCTGTTGTAAATTATTTCAACTATTTATTGGGTATTATCTTGCAATGTATGTCTAATGATATAAATAATATAACTTTTATATGATCATGTACACAACATTTAGTATTAACAGACCAATTTTCATTAAACTAATGTTATTTTTATTATTTTCATGATGGTGTTGAGTTTGAATATACTTATGTTTTTGTTCTCAAAACACCAACAAAATAAAACACTCCATTTAATTTAAAAAATATGAATTGAGTTTCACAGAAATTACAGTTAAATTATTATTGTACAAAATGTCACAAGAAATCATTAAAAAAACAAAATATACTTGGTGCATACCATATACGATACCTTGAGAATATCTTCTTCTCCTTCTTCTTCTAATGCCTCTTTTTGGCTTACACCATCTTAGTTTCTTGGGAGGCAGCAGGCAGAACTGTTGATCACTAAACATTACTTGGTAAACATAAAAAAATTAATAAATAAATAAAGTTACAATTTTGTTAATATGTAATAAGCAAATAGACAAATGATATGTCACACTATAGGAGTTACTACTTGAAAAAATTAATGGTGAAAAGACTTACTCTCTGAGGTTTGACAAAAGTTAGAATTTTTTATATTTACTCGTTTAGAAATTATCTAGGTGTTGCAAGACTTTTTTCCACTCTCCATATTGTAAATCATGTAGATCAAATGAACATTTTTCTCCAACCTATGCTTCTTTGATAACAATTGAAGCCATAAATGTAGTATTAATAGTGAAAAACATTTATCATGATGTTCTAATAATCAATTATATTTTTAGATTTTCAATTTTATATTAAAATTTTGTTTACCATTCTTAAATAATATTTATGCACTGGTTGAAAACAAGCATTAATTCCTAAGTTGGTGTTTTCACAGGACCAAGTTATATGGTTCTCATGTCTAAACTGATGATCTTGGATATATGGTTCTGTCGACTATTTACCAAAGATAAAATAATTTCAAGACATGGTCAAGTAAAACTATCAGAATGTATCTTGTTTTTATGGATTCAATACTTTATCATTGGAAAGCTGTAGCGATTATAGAAAATAGTTGATGTGGCCACCACATGACTTTCTAATTACTTATATTAAAAACCATAGGTAAAATTAAACTAAGCTCCTTATAAAACAAACAAACGATAACATTTTTGATCACCTATCTCCAATATCAAATTTGAACTCAGCTTTTCAAAATATATATGTTGAGTTACTTAAAAATTGGACAATTAATACAAATTTGCATACATAGATTTGGGACAAACTCTTTTCTTTAGGTGATTTTAACACAAATGTAACCAACTTCTAGGACCCTCTACACAAAACTGCAACATTTTACACTATTCCGATTTGGATAATGTTGGCAAAAATAACCCACACAGATTAGGATTCAGATAATATTGCCAGCATGCAATATGTGTAAAAAATATTTTTAATTAGTTTATATTCTATGTTCTCTTTTATTCTTGTAGTTGTAGGTCTAACTACAAAAAATATTTATTATGAATTATTTATTAATAATAGGAAATTATTTGAAAATATGAAGTCAGCAGAAAGAAATAAAATACTTTATCCAAGCTTATGAAATAAAAACTCAACCACTCTACTTCACGGTTACACTCTAACATGGGTTGACTATAATTGTTACTGTGAGATATATGGATTTCTTGTTTAGCACATTAAAATGACAATTCTGTGCTTCTGAACTGTTTCATTAAATCTGTTAACCACTTAATGGTTAGGTTTATTTTAATGAGATCTTTTTTGTTGGTCATATTTTATTATTTTAAGGAAATAAAATAGTACCAAACATGCTTATAATGGTATTTAAACCAAAAATTTGAAAACAAAATTTTTAGCCCTTTTTTATATGTGAAAATTACAAAAAGCTTTTAGTTAAAGCTATTCCTGTTATTTATATCTAAAATTATGTTTTTATATTAATAATCCAATTATACAATATATAAATAACAAATTTTAATTTTATAAAATAATAAAAATAAAAAACATTTGGGCAAATAAGGATTACCCCGAAATAGTTCAGACAAGAAAAAAATTATCCATACCGAATATTTTACGAGTTTCAAATTTATTTTAACATATTTGAAATTGACACTTTTGTAACACTTACAGAATCGTATTTGAAACTTGTTTTGAATAGTCCTTCCTCAATATTTTCACTAACGTCGAAATTCAGCAACTGTTTGATAAACACGGAATCAGGGAGCTACACAAAGACCAACGTCACAGCCTGGGCACTAGAAGCCCCATTCACAATGGATTTTCATGCCATTTGCATCATGCACTTTGGAGATACAGATAACTAGGTTTTACCTTTTTATTAGTAGGCTGTATGTAATCTATAAAATGGTGTTCTGTCAGCGTCAGAGAATCCATTGTGTTGCTAGGCCTTTAGTATTGGGTCTCATGTATTCTGAATGGTAAGAATCTTCTGAATAAGATCTAGTTTTTACAGAAGGGGGAATCATTTTTCTGTCATAATTTGTGTACAGAATGTAAGAATTCTATACTGCTAGATCCAATAAGTGATTTTTTTTATATATATATATATTTCTTACCCCTATTTCTTTGCATCAAGTAAGCATCTCATCAACCCTGTCCTCACCACCCATTGTGTCATTGTATGCTACAACACATTCTGGACTCATCCTCTTTCATTTTCACACTGTGTATAGTTGATAAGAGAGAAACAATTCTTTTTCTTTCATGCCATAACAGTCATCTTTCCTCTTTGAAGGCCAACTATAATTCCTTTCTTCATTTTTTTTTCTTCTTAAGTTCTTTTTTATTGATTTCAACTGGCAATAGTTTTTTGTTCAGTTTTACTGTTCCACTATTTCATAAATATCAGTCTGTTACCCAATAAGCATATCAGCAAGCTCACTTTCCCTGTATAAATAATGAAGTTCCATAAGTAACCACTTTTAAACTCACAGAGTATATAGCTTTTTATGCCAAAACAAGCCCATTTGATTGGATTGTACTACATCCAAGATACTTCACCTTTGTAAAGAAGCAGATGTTTGTCTATAGATATGTCACAATCAGGCAGAGTTGGGTTTTGGGGTTGTATTCAGAATTATTTGAAAAGTGCAATAACCGTTTGTTTTGTTTCAAACTGACATTGATTATAAGCAAAAAGGTGTCAAAAGAAAGTGATCCATTTCAAGCTTTTTCACAATTCCTTGTAAAATAACAAGAGCCAAAAGTACTTTGAGTTCATTCGGAGTTGGGTCAGAAAAAGGTTTTGCCCTTGTATTTGTCACAATGTAATCACCTGCATAATGATTGGTTTTAGTGCAAATAATGATTTATTTCATCCTTTATCGAAAAACTGGAATATATATAAATTTTCATTATATTGAACATAAATACCTACCGGCTGCTTCAAGAAACAAAAAGCGTGAAGGAGGGTTTACTGAACTCACTTCACACCACTTACTAGCATCAATAACGTCTAATTTTGTAGAATCATCCGAATCATTGTCTGAGTCTAATACCACTGTGTTTTATTGCTCAACTACGTATTCCTCATCTTCTAAGTGACTGTCACACATATTCTCCTCTTCTATACTCGATATGTTGTCACACAATTTCTAACACTTAACAACACGACAAACCTGAACAAAGAACAGTTTCAAAGTTCACAGAAAAATAGCAAGAGACTACAGCACAATCTTGTGAAAGCAACACAAAACATAGAACTGAGGCTCCATAAAGTACAGCAATCTAGCGGAAATTCAAAGAAATATAATAGGCTGAAATAACTCGCCTTAATTTAAATGAAAACGGAATTTTTATATTTGCGCATAATAATTATGGTATGCATAATCCATAAAATGTTCTTGCCCAAATTATTACAGACAAACTCATTAAGTGGTTAAGGTAGTGATCTGTTAATTTTGTCAACAAGTTTCAAAATAGAAATGGTTCAAAGATTAGGAACAAAAAGGTGATATTTGAAAATAAATACTAATAAATAAAGTATTCACAGAAAATTTGTATTATTGAGTAAAGCTCAGAGTATTTAGTAAAATGTTTTATAGTTTTTTTTATGTAATAAGTTAATAAGATATGTTATAATTAATAGAAAAACCAGCTGAATAAAAAAGTGATTAATGACAGTTGTTATGAAACTTTAAGGTTAGTGAGGAACTTATATCTTTGAAAATATACAAAGGTACCCTACGAAATGGATAAAGCATTTGTCAATGTTTAGAGATGGAAATGATTAGCACTTATTTATGATGTAAAACCTAAAAAAAAATGCATTCTTGAAGAGAATTTATCTTTTTCATGATCACTGAATCTCAATGTTTTTGCAGACGCTGTAATGTAAAAGTCAATAGTAAGGCAGTATAAATATTAACATTCAATTATGGAAGCTAAACTTATAATTTTCTTTACTCTGTTCAGTGTAAAATGTATTAGGATTAAATCTTACTTAACATTGCAGACATTGGTTTTACAATGAATGTTTGTTAGCCATATGCAAAATCAGAAAGTTGTTTTTGTTTTTAGTGTTCCCACTCATTGCAATTTGCATTATATGTTTGATTTTCAGTAAATTTATTACAAATTTTTACAATAGTTTGGATAAAGTCCTTATTGATTTTTTTACCATTGCGATATAAAGCAATTTTTCTTCAATTATCATTATTGTTATTGATTTAGTAAAAACAATTAATTTTACTATATCTTTAAATACAGTTATAAAAAAAATATCTTAAATAATAATGATGTGATAAAATAATTGGAAAAATGGAAATTAGTATCATTTCACAAGTGATTATCTTGATTTTCTTGATTTTGTGCTTGTAGTACCTATGTTTATACAGTAAGGATCCTTCCTTTAATTTTATAGTTACCATATATTAATAGAATTTATTTTAACCCAAGACATAACCACAGTATAATCTCCAAGCTAAAAAAATATAGTAATCCTGATACTTATTATCAACATTATATAGAACCAAATTGTATTTTTTTTTTTTTTTTTTTTTTTTTTTTATGAATTACTCTCTATTATGGTATCAATTGAGCATAAATAAACAAACTATTCAGTGATGATATTTTTGTGTGTTATAATTTTATAACACGATTTAAATTTTGGTGTTTTAATTGAATAATTATTTTAAGGTGATATCTTTTGCAATTATTAACCCTGAAGTTTGAAATATTGTCTTATATGATTTTATTGTTAATTTTCAGGCATTGCTTCAAGCCCACGATGTTGTTGCACACGAGATCTATGGCGAAGAGGCCATGCGTGTCACCCCACCACCCTTACCTTACCTCAACGGAGACGACGATGACCTTGAAGCAACAGACGGGGAAGATTTAGAAAATGTTACCCGTGTACGCCTAGTACAATTTCAAAAGAACACTGATGAACCAATGGTAAATATCTGATTTATTTCTGTTTCACTTGGTATTAATTTTGTACTTTTATTTTGATTAATTATCGAAATGCATTGACAAAACTAACATGTTAGACTGTATACTTGACTTCATATATTGTATGTAATTAGGCTGGCCGTTTAGTTTCAAAAATGTTATATGTGACTATATAGCCTAAGTTTTGTAATTGGTTCGTATTTGAAAGAAGGTACAAAACTTTCTATTTCATTGATTAATCATGAAAGATGTTTCTGTAATATTTTTCTAATAATTATTGTATCTGCCATAAAGATAATATGGATCATCCCCTACAGAAGCTAGCATACATTATTTATAGTTTACAGATCACTAAATCAATTGGTTCATACTGTAACGACCCAAAATTCGAATTTATAAATAAATTAAAAATTAAATTTATTCAGGGTACCATATCATAAATCACCATACCCTGAATCCACCATTTTGTATGTAATTCACCATATAATTTAAAAATTATACTGTATATCAAAATTACCATAGACAACATATTACATTCAAATCAATCATAAATTGTAAATACCATTCTCATCAAAATAAATATGTATAAAAACAGCGATTTGTGTATATAAATGATATGAAAATAAAAAATGCAGTATTAATTGACATCCTGGTTACTATGGTTCACAAAAAAGAAGAAAAACAAGAACAGGAACAGGTGACAACAGTGTGGGAAATCATTCTTAGACCAGACCTGAAGGCTCTCGGACTCCATTTTGTGTTAGTGCTGAATAAAATTCAATTTAAAGATAAATCCAGAGGAAAATAATAACCAATATAGTAACAATTTAATAATTAACTGTTTTGAGAAGAATTGGTGAGTCAAAAGTAAATTTAATACCTTAAAATAATGTGACATCTATATCATAAGTTACCTACCTCATATTGGCCAATCTAAATATATTCCAAATTTGAACATTCCGCAAACTGTGATTTTAGATATCAACCCAATATCACCCATACTGCATCCTAAGTGTATCACTTATTCATCCTAGTCACCCATCCTTCATAATCATTTAGCCCTAGTGTTTTTCTGAACAACAATGTCTATTAGATATAAGCCTAGAGTTAAGTCATTGAACTCCAATTAACAGTAAAAGATATATAATATAGACTACAAACAGAGATTTTAAATATTGGAAGCTAGCTGGGCAAAACAAACTAAAATATATCAAAAGACAATTTAATCATGTGTATATATTTTGTAAAGTCAGAATACTTGAAAGTTCCTTTATTAATTTTGTATTTTTTTGTACAACAACGCATCAATTTCTTAGAATTAAGTAAACAAGATCTGTTCACACGGTCATATCCACTGACTTTTATTTCAATAATTTAATTGTAATACCTATACCATATCTTGTGTTTAGATTTTAGAACATATTTGACTGAAAACTCTTTGAAACTGTAAAACAAATGTCAGTATAAGATTTCAATTTAATTTATGTTTGAATAGCACAAATTTTAAAAACGTACATAATTAAATTTAACATATCTCAATTTATATTGATTTCTATTGTCAGTTGGTCCTGAGTTAGGAGATTAATTGAAAACATGCTCAATTATAATACAATTTATTGTAAGAGTACAACTAGTCAATAAAAAATTGTCACTCAGATGCAGTAAACTATGTGTAGAATTTAGTGTTTAGTGATTGAAAAATTAGTGTGGTGAAAACTAAAATTGATTAAATTTGAAGTTTGCTATTGTTAATTAATACAGTGTGGAATATTAATAAGTTATTATTGAAGTAATATTAAAATTAGTACATTTTTTAACCTGTCATTTTTAACATGACTTGCATTTTTGTCTCCTTTTTGCATACACTATCACTATAAGTAATGTTAAACTTATTACTATTGCAGTATTATTATTATTGTTGTTGTTATTTGTGAGCATTCTTGTACTATGTCTAAATCAAATGATTAAAATGATTATTTTGGATTTATCAGCATTCATCTCCATGAAATTTGTGTACATTTAAAACGGATATGTTTTCTCAGATTTGATTTGGTCATTTTAAATGTATGTATTTACTAGAAAGAAATTTTGTCATAACACTACAAGGAGTTGAATTCATCAAATATAGTCGAACTTGCCTAATTCAAACTTATGTAATTAGAAATCGCACATAATTTGAACTTTTACCACAGGACCCGTAACATTACTTTATATATAATGTAAAAAAATAATGTATAAATTAAACATTTGTTGGTTAATTTGAAGTTAAAACCAACAAAATTTGTTAAGAAAATGATGAAAATCAGCCCTTAGTAACATTATTAAACAATCAGTATTACTTTAAATTGCTTCTGTTATTGGATGAACCACCTTCGAATGGACAGAAATTGAAAATTACAAGGGCATCCATCATATCTCCTCTCCTCCACATAGGTGTGTGTGCATCTAGGCTGTACTGTTTATTGAGTTGCTTTATTCCTTGCAACCTGTCAGTTGGTTTGTTACACTGTTGCTAAAAGTTGTGTCTTTTTTACAAGTTAATGTTGTGAATCAGTGTTTCACTTTTTGTTCAACTGTGTTTTCCCCATGTCTATATCGAATCAACGAGTTACAAAACATTGACTTTAACAGAGAAAGTCATTGCTATCCATGAAGTGAAAAAGAGCATTAAAAAAAATCTCAGATAGCGAAAGATTTTGGAATACTGCGGAATACGTTTTCTAAGTATTTAAAACAGAAAAAAAAATTATTAATAATGCATCAAACAAAAGTGGAAAGGACCGAAAAAGAGCAAGAGGACTGAAAAATCCTGACCTTGACAATTGCATGCTTATATAGTATAAACAAACATGAGACAAAATCTCACTTGTGAAAGTGGATCACTTATTCACACTAAAACCATGGATTTTGCCGTAATTTTTTTTTTATAGATGTAATTGTATTGTACTGAAATTATTTAAAAACTATGATTTCATATGTTAGATTAGAAATAAATATATATTGTGATAAAATTGTACAGTACAACCTCGTTTATCCGGACTAATTGGGAACGGAAGTGATCCGGTTAATCAAAAATCCGGATAATCCGAAATTATAGAAAGATAAATAAAACAAAATATAAAATGATAACTTACCATTTATAAGTCATGAAAAAACACAATATTTACACAGTCATTCAATTTACACAATACACGAAATTACACAATGTACTGTAAATGATGAAAATATTTTATTTACACACCTGAAATATTTACACAGGGTTTAGTTGTTATTTACAAAAAAAAGTCATTTATCTTCCTCTGTTTTAATTTGGTGTGACGTTTCAGTGCGGCCCTGTCTATACGATTCAATGCGTCTAACTTTTGGGCCATTGTAAGCACATTACGTTTTCGTTTCGTCGCCATTTCCACGCACAAACGCTAACACACTAATATAAATAAATAGCAGTAACAACGCGCACCTCTAAATACTATGCCGATTCTCATTCACGTCCTCGATACTCCCGACTGGGGATGTGATGTGCCAACTGCCAAAAAAAAAGAACGGGGTTCCCAAAGCTGGCGGCACCACTTTAAGATGTGACAAAATGTTCACATTTACTGATTTACAACCTTGAGTCTTAGCAACCTGACAACAATAAAGTTGTAAAACTGACATGATGGTTTATGATGCGTTGTAAACATGCACCTGGTTTGTATTTATTTCACAGTTGTACATTTTCTTTAAGGACCGTTACAGGCATCGTCATTGTATTACACTTTCTAAAATATCAGGCATTCTTTATTTTTTTCCCGGTTTTTTAAAAAATTCCCTGACATTTCCCTGACTTTTCCAGAAAATTCAAATTCCCTGACTTTTCCCGGTTTTCCCGATTTTCCTGGTCGCTAGACACCCTGAAATACTATTAACCATATCCGATCAAAAATGTAAAGAAACTAAACACGGCACAGCACGATATGGTAATGATGTATTCCGGTCGATAGCACGTGATAGACTACCCGCCGGCATAGACAATAGAAAAGGTCACTGTCATGCCGCATCGGGGTAGAGGGATGGTGGCGCAGAGGTCATTGCTCCTCCACTTTCTCTTCCCAGTGCATCAACAACCCGCCCTAATACCTCGAGGCGACACTGTAGTGTTGAGGAAATCACGTTTTTATCAACATTAATGTAATAGCAGATATTTCTTGTTGAAACTCCATATTCAAGGATAAAATAAAGCAAAAGCTTAAAGTTTCAAAATATTATAAATATTATTTAAAATATTATTCAAAATACAGTAATTATTAAAATATTTTAAAACTTTAAGCTTTTGCTTTATTTTATCCTTGATTCAATTTTTTATTTTTTGTTCCGGATAATCCGGACATCCGGTTGAATGAGGTCCGGATAAACGAGGTAGTACTGTATTTTATTAAGTTTTTTTACCTGAGTAACTTTTGTAATTAGATTTTTTGAATAAATAAAATTTATTTTTGATCCCTTAAGCTTCGAATTAAATAAGTTCCACTGTATTTTAAGGCATGATTTACAATTTACTAATTAATTATTAGAAAACATCTAATATCAAAATTGTAGAGCTTGTAATTTTAAACTGATTTTGTTAAAATTTAGTATATAAGCTTTACAAATCAAGTTTGCTAACAAGCAAATCAGTTGTTAAATTTCAAAATGGCACTCAAATTTTTTTTAAATAGTTTTTCTGGCTTTTAAATTCCCGTATATCATGTACACATCTATCATGTTCAACCTGATTGCACAAGCCTGTATGGTGAAAGTTACTGCACGACAACACACCTACATACTGTGCGATCCAAGTTCACCCATTCCTAGCTTAACTTGGTGTATCTGTTCTCAACCACCAACCTATACTCCCCTGATCTGGCATATACAGACATTTTTCTATTTCCTTCTTCAAGATGGTCATGAAAGTTCCAGATTTTGAGGACATATCAGTCATCCAAGAATGTGTGACTATGGTCCTGCAATCTTTTCTTAAAAAGGACTTTGCTCCCAGTTTCCAGAACCTGTATGAACATTGTAAAAAGTCTGTTGTATTGGAAGGCTATTATTTTGAAGGCTAAAAAGGGTGATTTGTTTTGTTTGTTTTCTGATACAATTCACCATATTTTTTAGACACACCTTGTATTTCAATATATACATGAGTGTGTGCGCACATACGCACATAGCTTCTGTAGCAGTTGTAATTTTCATCCGATTTTCATAAAATTTGTATATTTCAGTTGTATAGGAGGGTAAAACTGAGAAAAAACAGTTGGTATTTTTTCATGTTCTTGTTATTTTTTACAATTTATAATATGTTAAGTTTTTACTTTAAATGAAGAAAGCTACTTACAAGCAATTTGGGTATTTGAAAACTATGAATCTCTGAGATATTCACAACAGCATAAGTTGTGTTTTAAATTATTTATGAATTTGGTTATTTTTCCTAATTTTACACCACTATTAAGTTAATTTTAATGACAAATTAAATCATTTTCATTTTTTTTTTTTTTTTTTTTTTTTTTTTTTTTTTTTTTTTACTTTACTTTATAATTATATTTTGTTATGTAAGATAAATATTTATATGATTTACAAAAAACTTAGGTGTTAATAAATTAAATGTTACAAAATGTATTGTTGTAAAGATGCATTTACAACTGACATTTTTCAAATTGAAAGCATTCTGTAACATATTATCTTGTAAATATGGAACTTGTGTAATATGGAAAGAAAAGGTTCAAAGTTTGACATGAGATTTATGTAAAAGGAAGGAAAAGAAATTGAATGCCATATGTCTGAAGTTAGTTTGCAGAAAGTTTGACCGCATAATCTTCCCCCTGTAATGTCTCAGGAGTTGAACTAGCTTAGGGAATTATAGCTAAAGCTTTTTGCTATCTCATGTTCTGAAGCTGTCATGTGCATATTACAACTGCTTGTCATTCTACAGTTAAAATAACTTTATTTTATTTTATAATTAACATTAAGTTGTTACTAATTCTATCTCTCTTTATTTTACGAATGCAATGTAGATAAAATTCTTAAATTTAAATGAATGGTATTTAAAAGTACAATTTAGAAAATAATAATAATGGATAAAGTTGATATTACAGATATTAAGTTTTAGGTTTACAACAAAAAATATAATTTACTGCAGCTAATTGTTTACAACATTAAATGTTCTTGTTTTAAATCCTTTTAAAACCTTGCACTTACTGTTCAAAATGAACACTTTCAATTAATATTAAAGGCTCATTTACTGTCGACTCAGTAAACTTTTTTATAAAAACTAGAGCTTTTAATGAGTTAACATGTTTTCTTCATGTTTTGAAATTAAATATTGTAGTTTTAAGTGTAGTATTTAATATTAAAAGTATGAAGGTGATACATTAATAAAACAAACTTGGTGATTCTTATGAAAAATTATTGGAGTTGGCTGCAAGTAATCCTTTACAAATAACTTTAACCCTTAACGGGTGGCTAGCGCCTTTAAACGCGGCAAGACCCAATATCTAAACGTGGTAAGTGCCTTTAAATGCAAAAACACAGACACATGCTTAAATGATTCCATAGTTCACGAAACTTCCACTAGAGTGCAGAGTGATGTTCATTGACTATATTTAGACAACAAAAAATATAAGCAATGGCTGTGAGGTCTTGTCGATCTGTGTTCTGTTGCCAAAGCAAATTAAATCTACGATCGCAAGTGTTCTCACCGTGGCTTACACATATAGACACAATCTGTTTTACTGAGCTGTTCGGTGTTTATTTGAATTGTTTGCTGACTGATATCTATTCCAAAGTTTTACTTTTGTATAAGTTTTTTTTTTGTAAATAACTGTACTTTCTTGATATTTTTGTTTTGTTTTTGGTATAACAATAATGGCAAATCCTGATAACCCCGATTTTGATTCTTTTGTAATCGGGATGCTAAATATTTCCTTTTTAAGTGTCATTGATGTGGATAACCTAGAATTAGAGGAGGCAGAAAATATAATTCTAAACAATGTTAGTGACAGTGAAAATGAAGTAACAAGTGATGATGAACTGTATGTTTGTCCTAGGCCTACAACAGTGCCAACAACTAAGCTTAGAGATGTTAATTGGTATGATGTTACAAACAATGACCCAGGACCTAGCCATAAAATACCAATCTACAATGTTAATCATGGACCTTGTTTACCCAGTACTTTTGATTGTGAAACTAAACCAATAGATTATTTTTATTTGTTTTTTAATGATAGCCTAGTGACTCATATATGTGATGAAACCAATGTATTTGCAAATAAAAGAAAAAGTGAAACCAAGTCACCAAATTCAAGAGTAAAGAAATAGTTTGACCTTACCCTCACTAGCCTAAAGGCATTTTTAGGTGTGATTATCAATATGGGACTTATGCCACTACCTGACATGGAGTCATATTTTACTAATCAGTGGGAAAAAAGAATACCTTTCTTTCATGACGTTTTTACTAAAGACCATTTTATAAACATATTTTATAACTTACACTTCAACCATGTTGAAGGACAAAGTCATAAACCTAAAGGTTGTCTGATAATGCCAATTGTAGAGCATATGTGAGAAATGTGTAAACTATTTTTCATAACAGGAAATTTTGTTGCAGTGGATGAGAGTACAATATCCTTCAAAGGAAAAGTTAGCTTTAGGATATAAAATAAAAATAAACCAACAAAGTTTGGAATAAAGATGTTTGTTTAATCCAACTGTGATAATGGAATAATGGATTATATATATATATATATATATATATATATATATATATATATATATATATATATACAGTAGAACCCCTCAAACTCGACACAATGTGGACTTTAAGGTTGTCGAGTTTGGGGGTTGTCGAGTTTTAGGGAACTTTGGTATTTAATGGTTAGGTTTGCAACAAATACTCAAAATTATTTTAAATAACTGTACATTTATTGATTATCAATGATTAAACGTTTATTGCAAAAAAGTCCCTGCCTGACAACAAAAAAATAGTGTGTTTAATCACACATTAAAATTAAATTTATCGATCGGTCAAATGAGATTTAAAAAGTGTTGGCCTTGTACAATAGGTTTAGTAAACTAAAAAGACCTATCCTAATATGCTGTAATAAAATTTACAGTAAAAAACAGACAGTCCATTAAATATTTTTAAAGATTAAAACAATTTTATATATAAAAAAAAAAAAAACATTAGAGCAAAGTTAGCATTGAAAAAAAAAGTCGCCGAAGAAAAAGAATGTCCATACCAAACACAGTCCAATACAAATGCTATAAATTGAACTGCTGATCGCATATAATTAAGAGTCAGATCATTTTTCTCACATGGTTAAGACCTTTATTACAAAACTTGAATCATAGTTCTACGACACTCCGTTGAATTGTTATGACAAAAGACTTGCCGCTTACTTTAATGGAATCGGTGCTAATGACCGGTAGCATCCGGGTGGTTAGGCGCTTGGGTTCACAACAATATGAATGTTTTGACAACAAATGTTTAGGGCTGTCCTGGTCTACCTGGACCCTTTATCTTTAACTTTGGCCTCTACTATACAGTAGGATTAGAAAGTGGCTAGACAAAGAAGCAACCCTCTCAGCTTTATAAACAAAAGTAACAAGCCTCAACCTCCCGGCATCTGGCAGGCGCACATGGCGTAAAACAATGCAGTGAATGACCTTGGAAATACCATGCTCCTTGTCACTGGCCCTGTCGAGTTTGACGGAATGTCGAGTTTGAGGGGGTCGAGTTTGAGGGGTTCTACTGTATATATATATATATATATATATATATATATGATTTTATTCCATATTTTGTTAAACAGGAGTTAATTCCAAATTCAACTCTCCTAAAAATAACTCAAATCAAATAGTAAAGACTTTGACTGAGTCTGTTACTGAAGGATCCAAGCAATCCAACAAGTGGAGTGCATATATATATTATATATACAGATAGATATTACACTAGTCCCAAGCTAGCCACGGAGTTGCTGAAAAATGAAGTCTTTTATAACTGAGACGGTTATGGCCAACAGATCTGGTTTACCTGCTGGCCTAAACCAGTCGCATAAGAAAATGAAAAATGTACACCTTTTCTCGCAGAAAAGGCAACACACTGGTTGTTTCATGGAGGGATGATATGAGACAAAACTTGAGATATTAAAAGTTTATTTTATACAAAGATCTTACATATCTCATATTTTATGGAGAGAGAGAAAGGGAAAAACTACAAAACTATTATTTTTCAAAGAGAAGAGTTTATCTCTGAGGCAAAGAAAGCTTACATACTTTTTTAGGTTTTTCTAAATGTTATAAAACTATACAAAATTTCAAAATTATATGTTAATTGGCTTTTTAACAAAAAAAATAATAAGTTAAAATAACGAAATGGCGCCTATGTGAGTAACTGTGGACTTTCGGACGATTTCAATATGATATTTAGATTTGCTTTTGGCCCAGAAACAATGCGTTAAAATATTGGTAGAGTTCTGAAACACTGTATCTTGTGGTGCATAACAGGAAATATTTTTTGATATATCTGACCCTCTATGATTTTTGGTGGATTGAGGTGGTGGAGTTTAAAATCCTTAATGTAAAGGCAGATCATGTGGCACATCATTGTAAAACTTATTGAAGACAAAGTAAATGGTGCAAACTAGAGCTTAGTATCTTGTTCCGTTTCAAAGTAATGGACAATCTAAATTCTGAAGTATGGTATTTTTTATTAGAACATCAAAGCAGGTTATTAGTTAGTTTATAAAAGGAATAAGTAAGTTGTTGAGGTTAAAGGTAACACATTTATTAGGCTACTAATATTGTATAAAAAACCTGTAAATACATTTAGTGCAGTACCACTAACATTATTTGAGTTTCTACAGTGTATTAATAAAACATTAGAAAGATAGTAGTTTTTTGTATTTTTAAATGGAATCGAGAATACAACCCTTGGCCTTTGTGCCTGACTTTCTCTATTGTATACCTAACTGATAAGCACTAGTTTTCATGTACTGATAGGATAGCAACATCTCTCTCATTTCCAATCTGATATGTGTTGTGATAGTAATCAGTTCTGATTGTTTAAAAATGAATCCTTCAAATGAAGACAAGGTTCAAATGATTTTTTTTTTTTTTTTTTTTTTTTTTTTTTTTTACGGATAGGCTTTAAGAAATCTTTCACAAGCAGTATGTTTATTCAATGAATCACACACAGATAGACCAACTTCATTTTCGTATTTAACAAATTTAGTTTAAAAAATTATAAAACACATTTAGTGTTAAAGATGAACCTTGATCAGGGAGAGCATTGGCATCAACAACAGAAGAAAACCTTGCTGATATCACTGACATCAGGTATTTGTTTTAAGTTCATTAACAAAAAAAACCACATCAATCACTTTGTAGCGTTGTGCAAGAAACTGCTTTATCATTTGGATCAATAAAGAAAATACTCAAAAAATAATAAATTTCACCTTTATAAAATACTAGTGCTTCAATGGCTCAATGAAGATGATTCTGATAGATGACTACAATTTTGTGAAATCATACTAAATGTAATGGGCAGAAACTACGATTAATTTAACATGTGTATGTTTTAGAGATGAATTCTATGTATTCACTTTGCATGGCTGAGTTAATTGGCATAACTGTCATTATTGGTCAAGTGAAAACCCTCACTGGTTTAATGAGCATTGTACTCAACATCCAAAAATATTAATCTCTGGACAGGGATTTATGGAGATAGAATCATTTGTCCGTTTTTCATTGATGGATCACTAAATGGGCTGAAATATCTGGACTTGTTACAACAGCAATTACTTACTGCTATAACAAAATAACAATAAAAATGTAGACAATTGTCCAATATTTCAACAACATGGAGCACCGCCTTACTATTTTTGCTAAGTAAGAAAGCTTTTGGATACTCATTTTGAAGGGAGATGGATTGGTAGGCGAGGAATGATTGAGTGGTCAGTTCGTGCATCAGATTTATCTCCTTTAGATTTTTTTCTTTGAGTCTACCTGGAAACAGAAGTTTACAAAACTAAACCTGCAAATTGAGAAGTGTTGAAACATCTAATAGTTAATACCAGTCAAGCAATCTCACCTCATATATTGTTTAATATTTTATAAATACAAAAAAAAAATAAATAAAAAAAAATAATAATAATAATAATAATAATAATTAAAAAATACAATAATTAATTGTGCATTAATTTCTAATAATAATTCCATTTATGTAAATAAAATCAAATATAAGTATACAATATTTTTTGCTTTGCAAAGCCTGATAGAGAAGAAAACTATAATAAAAACAGTATCAGAAAACCTGAAGAATGAAGAGCAGTAAAAGATGTTTCCTAACTAATTAATTAATTACTGAGTTGTATCTCTACTAACTTAATTTTTATAAAAATAAACAAAGGAAAGTACATTTTCTTTTTTTGCTTCTGATATTTATATATTGTTTAAGTTTGCAACAAACAATATACATGCAACATTATTATTAAAAATCAAATTTTACATAAATAGCAATACAAAAACATAGGTCTACATTAATATAACTTATACAAATAGAAAATAAAATAAATCGCTATCAAATACACACACACACACACACACACACACACACACACACACACACACACACACACACACACCCACACACCCAAAATGAAGTAACAGTTCATAATTTCCTATACATTATAAACGTTCAAATACAATTCTAGCCACAATTTATTAGTTTATTAAACTTATAAATTAAAAATTTAATTCCAAATAGATTAATTATAAATTTTTATTAGGTGATCTTCTTTAACTAACCCTGTCTTAAACTGTTATTTTACTCTCTAAAGAATCCCAAGGCTAAAAATGCTGTACTTTTTATTTTAATCCTACAACTGCTAGTCAAATTTCCATAAACACCAAGTGTTGTAAGTATATTTTTCATAAATTGTAAATAAATGAAAACTATAAAGTGTTATTTACAGTTTTTACCCGGCATTAATTAAATAACAATGATATGATAAAAACAACAACAATGTTTAGAAAACCAAAACTTATTATAACATAGCAAGCTTCCACATATATTATCGAAATTCAATTCCATTATGTACAAAAGATGTAAAATTGTATACTGAATAAGAAAATATATTAGTTTTACAATTTATTTACATAATTAAACCAAATATTATGTGTTATTCTAAAATAGTACATAAGGAGATGAAAATGCTGAAACTGCTAAGTCATTTCAATGTCTTGACTTTTGTAATAATACTATTTCAAAGACTGTGTCTTTGCCATTATTACTCATATATTTACAACATAAAAACAACTTAATGCTTTGATTGATCACTCACAAGTAAACACAGAAATAGAAATTAGTTACACAAAATCAGTAATTGCTTTTATGCAGGTCTACGAACCCATTTTAATATAATTAAATTTCTGGCATATGTATAAATTTCTTATACATCATATGAAAGAATGTTTCTTTATCTAATAAACATTATCAAAAATACCCCAATTGGATAAAAATAGAAAAAACAGTAATAGCTTGAGCACAGGTCTAGTAGACATTGTCATATAGAGAAAAAATTTGACTGGTTAAAATATAAAAGATTGACAGTTAAATAGTTAGGGCTAATTTTAAATAAATGTGTGAATGTGTTTTGTATATTACCAATTACAAATACTACCTCCATTTCCACTTAAGTAAATTCCTAAGGATAAGACCTGAAACATTTATATTGGCCTACTGTTATGTCACTAGCATGAATTTTTTATATTACTTACATTAATGGATGTAAAAATATTATGCCCATTAGCTTAAATATATATTTTCTCTTCATATTCTTTCTTATTTTTTGCAAAATTTATATTGTCACGGATTTTGAACATGTTTTTGAAAAGCATAACCTGCTGGAATTCAACCAACATTATATAAGTTGGAGGCTACACAAGGCTGAGCACTAACTCATGACTCAACTTTCAAAGAAAAGACTTAATGAAATCTCAGTGAAAGCTAGCATATTCAATATTTGTATATATGTTAGTATTAAATGAATTTATTACATAACACATAAGTGTTACTAAATAAATAAATACTAAATAAATTTCTATTAAAAGTTTATTTTTTTTAGGGAATCACATTAAAAATGAACGAAGATGGAAAATGTATAGTAGCTCGTATTATGCATGGAGGTATGATTCATCGACAAGCAACGTTGCATGTTGGTGATGAAATACGAGAAATCAATGGGATACCAGTGGTGAATCAGTCAGTTAATGCCTTACAAAAGATTTTGGTAAGTATTCAATTTTCTCATCTAATATTATAGTAAAGCAAAGCTTTTAATTAAAAAAAAAAATTGTTTAGGTTATTAAAAAAATAATAAATATATAAAAATATGTAACAATTTGTTCATTCGAAATAAGGTTCACGCTTCTGTTATTTTTTCAATATCACTCTAAAGCTATTTCCCCCGACTTCTTCTCTTTGAGATTCAAAATTAAACACCATGTTGTAACTTAGCAACTTATAGAACAACCACTTTTTAATAGTTGGCTATGTTCTTAAGTTTTAAACTAACAAAAATTCCACACTATCTATTTGAGGTTAGGTTTTCATCTAAGATTTAACAAAATTATATTAACTCAGTAACTGATTTTTACCCAAGAAACAAAATAAAAGATACAATCAGCTCATGTTAGCAATCAAACTAAATAAGCATGCAGAAGAAAGGAACACCTCAGGCTGAATTCTAACCAAAACTCAACATAAGTTGATATCTGGAAACAAGTACAGTGACTGACTAGATAGGCATTGAATGTGTAGATGTGTCCCAAAGCAGAAAATCGTTCCCTAACATGCGTTGTTATACAGTCAAAATGTAATTTAATATAACAACAGTCAATGCTAAATAGAATTCCATATTAATTTAAATAATGAAACAATTATTTAACTCCACAAAAGAGCTTTATTGAGTGACATATGTTTTGCCGGTAGGCATTTTCAAGCTACTAAATTGAAAACAAAACAAGTCTAAATAACCGAAATTGGAAGAGAAAGGAAATGTAGTATTTATGACAGAAAGGACAATGATATGACCTGTGGGATGGAGAGGGGGTGTATTTTAGAAAACAAAGTTTACACAGTAGGCTTCAATAGGGGTGATGAGTTAAGATATATTTGTTCATTTAGGTTGGGAAATATGGTTTCTAAAAATATATCTATTAATTTCCAAACATTCCAAGTTATTAAGTTGTCTACTTTTTTGTTCTGTATGTAGAAGTTTAACATTTGACTTAGGATCAAAATTAAGTCCTGTGTCTAATAAATGATTTACAAAATTTGATTTAGATTTGCCATGCTTCCAACTGTGTACATGTTCTTTAATTCTATTATTAACTAATGTACCAGATTAACCTATGTATTCACAATTGCAATAACTACAAGAAATCATATATATATATATATATATATATATATATATATGTGCCACTATTTTCTAAGCTATCTCTCTTATCTTTATTATTAACAACTAGTTTTCCGATATTTCTAGAGCAATAAAAAGCAGGTTTATAATGATATCTAGTATATCTTAAATATTAAATTTCCAACTTTATAACTTTATTTATTGAATAATAAACTACCAAATTATTTAAGATAACATCAAGAAATTTAAAACAATGTGTTGCAATTCCTCACTCAAAAAACATGTACTACACTGTGGAATCTATACTATATATAAATGCCAAATACCACTCATTATCTCACTCATCATGAAATCTCCAGACCTATAAAGCCTATTTCTCCAGAACTATTAAGCTTACAAGCTTGAAATTTGGCAACGTTCTTCTTTATTTCTAGATGCTCGTTAAGAATGGGTTTGAAAACTTTAACACCTAACCACAAATTACTGCATAAAAACGTGACTATCACTTCTCCAGAATTATAAAGCTTACAAACTTTAAATATGGCACATATTATCCTCTTGGCTTCTAGGTTCTTGCTAAGAAAGTGTTTTAGAAACTTTAACTCATAACCGCGAAAAAACATGAAAAACTGCTAAAAACTGTAACTTTCATTTATCCATGAATATATAGCCTACAAACTTGAAATTTTTCACGAATGTTCCTCTTGATTTCTAGGTCCTCACTAAAAAAAGGCTATTGGAAACTTTAATGCCTAACCGTGAAAAACCGCTAAAAACTGTGACTTTAACAAAATGTAACCACAGTTTTTTTGTTTTCAATTGTACACTTCCTGGAAGTTTAATTTTTTTTCTTTTGGCTTCTTATGAGTTATGTATTAAGTGTGATGTTAATGTTTCTACTTTCCTTTAAGCTTCTAAGGAATTATGTATTTTTTTTCATGTAACTTATTTTCATGTACAAGGAGATTCGAAACTGTTAACTCTGTCTCTATTCTTATTCAAATAGTTACAAAAAAGTAAACATGTACAGATCTAAATACTTAAAACATATACTTAAGAAACTTATGTGAAATTGTTTACAACCAATGTCTCATCCTTCTTGAAGATATTGTCATTTCTATGTCGGGTAAAATATTCCTACAGTTTGGATTTGCATCCCCTTTATGAGAGCCAGAAGATGTTATCACTATCAGTGAATACCTGAGGGAATTGTCTCATGATACCGTTCAACTGTAGCAGTTGCTGTGAATGTTTCAAAATTAAATCAAGAACAGAGGAAAGCTTACTATGAAATCATGCACAGCATTGACTCTGATTCTGTGCAATGCTTCTTTCTTGACATTCCTGGTGGCACTGGCAAAACGTTATTGATCAATCTGTTTGCTGGCCACAATTTTGTAAGCATGGGACATCTTCCAACCTGTAGTGAATATCTATCCTTATAAACACAGTTCCAGAGTTTTATAAAAAATAAGAAATGACAATACCATATCAACTTCTCTAGACATCTTTTAGAAATTAGAGCCAGTAAATCATATTGAAAGTTATGTATCAGAATAAAAAGAAACAGTTTGCAGAAAATCCTATTCTTGTATCATACTAGCTTAATTATTTTTAATTTTTCTATACCACCAAAGTTATTGATAACACAATGATTTTTAGTTTTTGTCGTCCTTTTTTAGATTCATATATCACACCTAAAGAAATAGCAACTACTATTGTCAAACGCAAAACAGCTGAATCTGGTATGTAACACATTTAATAGGAATTTTATTAAAATCTTCCCCAAAACTATTTGCTCTGTCTGAAGTCTTTTCAACAAGACTAGGGATTCTGAACAGCCGCCTAAAAAATGGTACTCATTTCTAAGGAATGAAAATAGGGATTCAAAATGTCTAACAAATACAGAAATATAACTCTTTAACTAAATACGCTGTTAAAAATATTTATATGTTATTTGTTGAAGAAATCAATCAATTTTGTTGAAGAGATTGTTTATCTCGATCAATAAAATTAATATACTTCCAGGATGTCAAGCTGAGTTTAGAAGTAAAAGAACTTTTATGGACCATATTTTCACTGTGTCTTCTATATGACGCCTCCTGCTGTTTTGCAGCCGAAAACCCCTCGAGATGGATCCAGTAATTCCCAGCTGGCAGGTTAAGAGATCACGTCAACTGGAAATTGACTTAATCGACCAATGTGATCGTGATTTTAGGCACAAAGTCATGAACAACACAGTTAAAAACTAAATTTACTTTTTTATTAAAAACAATTTATTAAGTATAAAACGATTTAAAAAATTTCTTCACAAATAATTAAATTTAAATCTTCAGAGAAGGAAAACCTACGACACTTCATTTGAATTTAAAGTTATAAATTTTGAAAAAGAAGGAAAACCATGGCTGTTGCAAGCTACCAACCCGTAGCAGCATTAGGAGGGAACTGACTCAGCTTGCTCTCGCATCTCTCCTCTTTTCTGACCACCATGTGATTCGTGCTTCAAAACTGCAAATGAGGCTTTTTATGAGTTGATTCAAATGTTGCTAATTTATTAAATTATGTTAATTCCTTTTTTTATTATTTTGGTTTCTGTTTGAACTCTACTATGCTACAACACCCCCCCCCCCTCCATACTACTAGCGCCGTTCCACTCGGCTTGTGTTATGCTCCATGGATGTGGTTTTGGGCGATTACTTTCCTCAAAAAAAATTATAAGAGAAAAAAAAACATTGGTCTCTTTCAATTAGCCATGTTACAAATTATATTTATTATTACATGTGCCCTTTAGTTGGATGCAAGTATAAAATACTATGTCGGATGTCCCCCATGTTATTCAAACAAAAATTTCTACTTACCAACTAGTTTACTATGTAAGACAATGTTTAACAATTTTTTATTTTAATCATTACTCTCATATTACTTTACATTGTTATCTTTCTAATTTCTTTATAGTATGTTTTTTATTTACTTTACAATTTACGAAAAAAAAGTCTTATACTTGTAAAATTGTTAAGAACAATAATTAAAAAAATTTGCTTAACACACTATTAAGTATCACATTTGTTTTTATATTGTCAATAATTTTGGTTGGTACTTAGTCAATGTTCGCTGCCACTATCTTCCGGCGAACTGGTCCGTCTTGTAGATACTGGTGTAATGGTTTTTTTTTTTTTTTTTTTTTTTTTTTCGCTACAGTCCTTTTTTTGTATGATCTAATATTCTTGTGATTTTTCCCATACATATTTAACCTTTTAACAATAGAATCACATATTAACACATAGTCAAAAATATAACAACAATTTACCTTTTTATTTCCAAAATTGCCCATATTGTTCTATTTCCCTTTTTTTTGTTACTTATTCGAGGGGAGAAAATTATGTTTTAGTAATAAATTCCTTTAGAGGGGGGGGAGATGTCAGAATGTGTTTTATTGAAAATCAAATTTGGTTTTTAAATTTGCAATTTTAAAAGGTCTGTGTTAACCCTTAGCACGCGTATGACAGGATTTCACGTAACCCTCAACTTGACTGGTAACGCGTATGACGGGATATCTCGATTCAACACTATTTGACTTCTGCAGGTATTTTCAATTCGTTTAAAGTCCAATAGAGTGCAGGGAAATGTCCTATTGGTGTAAAGTGACACTCCCACTACAGTATTTGTTCTCAATCACCTGTCATTGGACTTTATTTGGTTGTTATAGCAACCAGGCGCCATTTTGTGCTCTGCCCCAGCGCGTATACTGTGATTTCTCGTTCTAGTAAGCTATGACTGTCAGTTGTGAAATGTTTTGTCAGCGTTATCACTGCTATAGCTGTTCATTGTTGATTTGTTTAGGCCGTATTATTTATATTTTAGGTTATAATATACATTTTTATTTTGTGTAAAATAGGCTAGTTATAAAAATGGCAAACCCTGAGACTACCATGGATTTGATCAATTTATCGATGAAATAATGAATGCATCTTTTTCAACTACAGAATACATTTTGAAATATAGACAGTTTCTATGGACACAGTATAATCGGCAAATATTGTTTGTGTGTTTATATGTATATTTAGTCTATATCAGTAATTTTTTTGATGTCCTGAATGAAGGTAATTATTATGAGGAGTAGAAAGATATTTTTGATACGGTATGTTGATTTTTCTCAAAATCTTTTTTTAGTAAAGTTTATTTGTTTGATGAAATTCAGGTTATTTTGAATTAAATAGTAGGCCTACTTTTATATAAAAAAAATTAATATGATTTATTTGTAAATATAAAAAAAATAAATAATCTGTTTCATAGGGCGGTAAAAAATGTGAAATTAAGTATTTTTTCTTGTTTTAATCTGTAAAAAAAATAAAAAAATAATTTTAAAGCCAATCTACATTTTTTTTTTAACCAAATATATCTGTAAGAACCCAAAATCAAATAGAACTTTAAACAATTACAATTTTTTTTCCCTAATAGCACGTTATGAGTAAATAGTCTAAATTGTTATTCAGCGTGCTAAGGGTTAAAAAATATCACAATGTCAATCAATTATTTCATAGAAATAGTTTACATTGTATTTTACATCTTTATCCCTTCCTATTGACATTAACCTTTTCGGGACTGTCGTCGCGTTTACACGACTGGAGTAAACTATGCACAGACTATGGTCGTGTATACACGTTTTAGAACTTTAACGTTTGAGCACATCGCTTTAACGTGACTAATATAATTCTTTTATTGACATGTATTGCAATCTATTAGCTTTAAAATGAACTATTTGCACTATCGATAGGAGGCGGCTAATAGTAGAAAATAGAGATGATAAAATCATGTTACCAGCGTTTACTAGGTTTTGTTGAAGAGTGTTAGGAAACATGGCCGATTCTTTGCAGTCGAGTTCAGGATTTATATTCTAGTGAAATTAGTGAAATTTTTCTAAACAAACAGTCAGGTGATGAATTTGATAGTGCGTGTTCTAGTTATAGTTTTGATGATGATACCACATGTGAAAATGAGGTTAGTTTTAGTGTTTCTGTTGGTAGTGAAACTGCATCAACTTCCAATAATCAACAACAAGAAATAGAATCTGAAACCCCAATTACAATAGTTACAAGTGAAGCAAGTCCACCAAACAAAAAATAACAAGTATATCAGAAAATAATAAAGTAGGCCTACCATTTTTTTTAAATTGGACTGACAGTAAATTCAATCACATCATCCATGATTTTGATATTTCTGGCATAAAGAAATCATTTTTAAATGATGAATTTGATTTTTGCAGTTATTTTAAAGCTCTAATAACACCCAAAATTGTTGAACATATTGTGAATGAAACAAACACATAATATAACCAAGTCTCTGAACAAATTGATCTTGCAAATTTTTCAAATTTATATCGATGGAAACCAACCAACGTAGATGAAATATATAAACTTTTGAGTTTGACCATACTTATGCCTAGAAATTTTAAAAAATCAATAAAAGAGTACTGGTCAACCGACAGGTTATTACATTCCCCGATGTTTTCCGAAACGATGGCTAGAGACAGATATTTGAACATTCTCAGTAGTATGCGTCATTTTGCCAATAATAAAGATCAACCACCAAGCTTCCGTCTATTCAAAATTCAAGAATTATTAGATATGTTGAAAACTAATTTCTCAAGTTTGTTTTATCCTTTTCAAAATATAGTAATTGATGAGTCCTTAGTGTTATTCAAAGGAAGGCTTAGTTTCAAGCTGTATGTAAAAACTAAACGCCATAATTTCGGAATAAAGCGATTTGTTTTATGTGATTGTGAAACTAGATATGTCCTAGATTTTATGGTTTGTACTGGTGGTGATACTCAAATAGATAATGTTCCACAGTTAGGCATATCTGGAAGTATAGTAACTACTCTACTGAAACCGTATATAAACAAATACCACACTCTTTATACTGACAACTGGTATACCAGCCCAACTCTGTTACTCTTTCTCCATAAATTTTAAACAAATTCTTGTGGGGCTGTTCAACAGAACCGAAAATTGATGCCATCTTTTCCCAAAAAATGAAGAAAGAGTTAGCAAGTCTTGTGACAATGTTATAGTGGTGAAATGGATGGACAAAAGATGTTACAATGCTTACTACTATACATAACGATATAATGTTGACCAGTGATAAAAAAGACAGACAGACTAACACCAATATACAAAAACCAGCTTTCATTATTGACTATAACGACAACATGGAGTCTGTCGACAGAAGTGACATGATGCTTAGTTCTGTAGAATGTGTACGAAAAACAATAAAATGGTACAAAAAATTATTTTTTCATACAATTGATATTGCTTTGTTGAATGCATATACTTTATACATGGTAAACACAGGGAAAAAATAAGTTTAGCAGATTTTCAACTAGGGGTCATTCGTCAGCTGTTAGAACAACATCACATCGCCAGAGTTTTTCAACGTGGAGGACGTCCATCAAAAAATGAGCCACCACTTTGGCGAACTGAGAGACACTTCCCTTCACAGTTATCAGCTTAAAACATGTTAATTTTATTTATTTGCCGAACTAAAGTTCAATTTTGTTAAGATTATTTGTTTAAAAAAAAATTTTTATTATTTTTTTTAAATAAAAGAAAGAAAAAGATTTACTATTAGTTAGTGTTGTTAATGTGTATTATCGTGTATGTGAGACCCTATTTTGATCAAAAATTATCATTTATACAAGACCTTATTTTGATCAAAAATTTATGCCAGAAAGTGTGAAGTAATTAGTGGATAGTTCTTAGAGTTGGCTAGTTGCCTCGATTTAATTACAATTATTGAAGTTACTTATGTTAACACTGACTAATTAGAATATTTATTATCTTCTATAATGTGATTTATTTATTTTTCCCTAGAAATAAATAGATAAAAAAACTGGGCTTCTTTCTGATCTGTTCATGTGCAAAGCGTATGTCAATATAGGTGAGCACCTTTAAGGCCATTCTTATATATTAACGCCAGAAGATCAGATGGTGTATCTGTTTTCATATTAGGGCTCTTAAATTCATGCCATGAAACTTAAAATTCTCCACTTCTATTGCTAGCTTGTCCCTGTCTAAGTCTTCTTTATATGTGGTAGCTAACATAAGTGCCTGATTCTTCAATTCTTCTCAATTCATTGTTTCAAACTGAGCTCCATTGAGAAAACCAAATAAACTATTCATGTTTTGCATGGCTTAAACCTTTGTTTCAGTTTACACATAATCCGATCTATTATTTGTATAATCAACCGTCTGAACTTTTTTTCTTGTGAAAATGCACAGCTTTCATTTTTGCAATTGCTTTTCTCATCGAACATCCGCTTCTTTTTCCTACGTCTTTATAATGAGGATTTAGAAAATCTTTCCTACAATTTCTTTTGCTTCTTCAATTGAATAAGTGGAACTGTTTGAGCTTTCTGATCCTAATTCTGAGATCTGACGGTTGATATGTTTTGCTGATCAATCGATAGTGATGTCCTCTCCTTGTTTATTGACGATGTCAATGCGGCGTTAGGAATTTACCTTTATTAGGGCTGGGTTCTTGATTAACGTAATCTGAAAACGTAAGTAATCATCAGTAGTTCAGGTTGTACTCAATAACATTTTGCAAGGCAAGCATTTCAACACTTTTTGAATTATTTTGCAACAGCTGGCTCTCATTCTAGTTTTCATATATTGCTCCTTATTCTAATACATTTATTATATTTTATATTTAATATACTTATTCTATTATTTATTTGATTACAATAGATTTAATATACACAATGCGTCATACATAATACTTTACAATAAATGCATACAATCATTAATTTACATACTACTGAATTTACATATATAATATATACAGTGTGAGTCAAAAGTATGGATACACCCTGTTAAATTTTAAATAGATAAAGATAGAAAAATGAAACTCAGAAAACCTTTCTAGGAAATAAAAGTGAACTTTTTAGTCACTATTACAACTTTGCCCATATCCCCAAAATGGGATTTTTGGGGGGGGCAGCTCAAAATTTTTAAATGTAAAGACCCATTAAGTGACACCTCATTTTAAAGTCCTTGATTAAAGAAGAAGAACAGTGGCAACCAGAGCTTTCTATCTCAACCCAATACAAAATGGCAGCTCATTGAAATTAAGTAAAACTTCATTGAGGCAAAACATTCAGGTGGTTTATAACCCCAATAGACAACCCCTTTTCTTACAAACTCAAACCTGTTTTACAGTTATTACCTGCTGTAGGGCAGGCCTCCCTTATCTTATCAGTTTTGAGGAAGTCCATTATCAGGTTCAGTTTCTGGTTGGAATCAACAAAGTTAAGACGTGTTTTGTGATACTATACGTTGAAATGGAGAGTTAAAGTGAACAAGAGCGAATTATGATCCTGATGATGCGAGGCTACAGAGCCCGGGTGAGATCTTATGATGAAGTAAGGAATTTATTTAATGACACTTATCCTAATCGAAACCCAGTATCTAAATCAGGAGTTCAAAAAACTATCCAACGTTTCCAGGAATCAGGCAACGTTAAAGACCGCCTCAAACATGGAAGACCAAAATCTGTTACAAATGAAGCATTGTCACTTGACGTTTTACAGTCTGTTGTAGAAGATCCTCACACATCAACAAGAAATGTTTCCCTAATGTTAGGTATATCTCAAACATCAGTTTGTAGAGTTTTACATGGCGGTGGTTTTAAACCGTACAAAATTTGTTTAGTTCAAGAGCTAAGTGAGGACGATTTTGATCGTCGATTAGAATTTTGTGAACTGATGATGAGGCACATTGATAACAATACAATTAAAATGAACAACATTGCTTTCTCAGACGAAGCAACTTTCATGTTAAACGGTAACGTTAACAGACACAATTGTCGTTATTGGGCTGATGTTAACCCTCGTTGGATCAGAGAGCAACACACCCAGAACCCTGAAAAACTAAACGTTTGGCTATGCATTGTGTGTGAGGGATCAGTTTGTTGGGCTCTTTTTTATTGATAGCAATCTTAATGCCTAGGTATACCAGGAAATGCTACAAAATCAGATTTATCCAGCTATCCAAGCAGCAATCAACAACTGTATTCAAGTTTGATTCCAGCAGGACGGAGCACCTCCACACTATGGCCTGCATGTCCACGAGTATTTAAACAATATTTTTCCCAATCGCTGGATAGGCAGATGAGGAAGTATCGAGTGGCCACCAAGATCAGCAGATCTATCTCCACTGGACTACTTTGTGTGAGGTCACATTAAAAACAACGTGTATAAAACGAAACCCCAGTGCATTAATGACCTTAGGGACAGAGTAGTAGCGCAAATTAAAAAATCCCGCGTGAATCCATACAGCGTGCCGTTTCAAGTTTTTACGACAGGCTTGGACATTGTCAAACTGTCCTGGGGCAGCAGTTTGAACACCTGTTATAAAAAACACAGGATAGTAAGTTTAAGCCGTTTTATTGTTTAATGTAATTAATTACTATGCTATTATAATTACAAATTATTAATACATTATAAAAAGAAGTTTATTTTATTAGCTGTTGATTTTATGTTTCACAAATTCATTTTCAATTAACAGTAAATTTCCCAAGTATTAGAAATTAGAACCAAGTTCTGAAAATTTCAATGAGCTGCCATTTTGTACTGGATTGAGATAGAAAGCTCTGGTTTCCACTGTTCTTCTTCTTTAATCAAGGACTTTAAAATGAGGTGTCACTTAATGGGTCTTTACATTTAAAAATTTTGAGCTGCCCCCCAAAATCCCATTTTGGGGAAATGGGCAAAGTTGTAATAGTGACTAAAACGTTCACTTTTATTTCCTAGAAAGGTGTCCTGACTTTCATTTTTCTATCTTTATCCATTTAAAATTTAACAGGGTGTATCCATACTTTTGACTCACACTGTATATTGATTTTTTAATTATTTGATTTTTCCGCTTATACGTTTTTACTAGCAAGTATTGAATATACAATAATATTTCAATAATATACTTAATCCAAACAGCGGCTTAATTCTTTATACCAAAAACAGGAGAGGACAATGAATTCAAATATTTTGGCAATTTAACACGTTCACTACGTAAATCCATAATTTATAAGAAACCAGTAGAAATCCACCAGAGTGTGCCTACAATCCAGTAGGCTTTACAATATTCATTGGAATCTTTGTCCTTTGCATTCCTAACTAATTTAGAACACAGAACAAAAATAACCCAGTTGTTTCAGAGAAAGTAACTTTACCTTGAAAACTAATGTAAGTGTAGACTTCAATAACATTTGACGGGCTACCATTTTTGATAGAGAAGAGATAGCGAACTCTGGTTTTCACCATTCTTTAAGTTTTTGTAAACACTTCAACATGAGGTGTCACTTGAAGGGGGTTTACATTTAAAATATTTGAGTTGCCCCCAAATCCCCCATTTTTGGGGACACTCAAAATTTTCAAAATCATAAAATGAAACTTCCTGCTAAGATTGCATGACCACCAAAAGGATATCTCTGTATATTTACTTAGAACAATATTAGGGGGGGGGGTCTTGACTTTTTATTCACCCGGTATATTACAGTTACAGCTTTCCTCTTAGTTGACCATCTAGTATTAGTTTGCCAGTTTGAGAGACAGGGGAACATGTTTTACAAGAACCTCTCATCTATTGGTGGTTGAAGCAAAGAAATTGTACAGACAATTAAGTATGCCAAAGTAGGACCAGTATACCTCTGGTGACAAGCTAGCAGCAATCACACCAACTAAGTTCAGCGAATGTGCTGTACATGGCACAAAATATGCCATACTCTTTATTTCTTGAATCATTTGTACATGCCAGAATCAAAGAAATTGTACAGACAATTAAGTATGTCAAAGTAAGACAAGTATACCTCTAGTGACAAGTTAGCAGCAATCACACCAACTAAGTACAGCGAATGTACTGCACATGGCACAAAATACGCCATACTCTTTATTTCTTGAGTCATTTGTACATGCCGGCCATGTTTGATCCATTATAATAACACTGCTCTCTGCAGTTCTTAATATCTAATCCATCATATTTTAGTTTTTCTAAAATTTCTTCCGAAAGAGCCAATCCAGTTTTCTCACTAACTGTTACAAAATCAATGAAGCATTCCACTACCTCTGGGTCATTTGTATGATATTCACTTAAGAAAGAACTTCAGACATTTGTGCTGAATGGCTTGTATTGGGTGTGCAATCAAACATTATGCAAAAGTATTTTTAGCTTTGATGTCATTAAATATGTGTTCTCTAATTTATCCAGTGATGGTTTCTAAAAATTCATTTTGAATAAAAGGAGAAAAATAGGTGACTTCTTATGGCGAAGAATGTGTTCTTTTAGTTGAGGATGATAATGAGATGCCAGTTCTATTGTGTTTAAAAATTTGGCACATCTATGGTCACCAAAGTTTAGCCGTTCATCAGAATCTTGTAATGGGCTACCTTCTTTTAATAAATGTATAATAATATCAATTATTAGATACAGAATTCCTCTCCGGTGAAATTACTTCTGTACTATTTTTTGGTCTTTTTAGTCAATATCAGAACCATTTTTTAATGATAATAAGCAAAATTACTTTTTGTGGTTAAGTGAATTTTCATCCTCAGGAATCCTTTCACTCAACATTTTCTATTGAGTGAAACCTTCCTCCTTGGCCAAAACAGAAATGTGTTCAAAGAACATGAAAGAAAAAAGTTTACATGGTACACAAAACAAAGCATTCTTTCACTGACTATATTCCATCTGTGTTCAGTATAACTTAGAGCACCTGGCAAAATTTTTATCCAGTCTTTGAATAAATTTCTCCCATCTCGTAAGGTTTTACTAAGATCAGTGATTACCAATACCCATCCAATAATCTTAATGCAATAAAGCACCTTTCTGCATCCGAAAAGAATGTATGCCATTCTCCCAGATCTCTTAGATCAAAATGAATTAGCAGACTTACCTTGGGCGAGGTTAAAATCACCCATGTCAACCTGTATTTGTATTTCTGACGTTACTGACTAGTAAGTAATATTAGACATGTCAAACTAGATATCTATTTATCGTTACCATCTTTCCATGGTAAGTTATGTTATAATTTATTTGTGATAACATTCTGTAAAATATATTTTCCTGTAATATATGTGTTCATTATGATTCAGATAATAATTTCACATCGAATTCAAAAAAATGGTCTTTATATAAATATACTAGTTTATATTTTTAGAATTATTTAGAACAAAAAATCATTTGGATTTAATGGTCTTAGCTTTGGGTAGCACAGATCAGACCTCTCTAAATAACTATTCCCTAAAAGGGAAATTAGTTAATTATAAAATTGCTTATTATATATAATAATTGGTAATAAGAAAGTCTACAAATAGATTTCACAAGTTATTCACAAGTCTACAGATATATTTCATTTTTTCAAACTTTAACACAAAACATTTTATGCATTTATATTTTCTAATGAATCCAATAATTAAAACTATTGTGTATTTCTATTTATTAACTTTTTTAATATGTTGAGTTTTCAGTACTGCATACAATTTGAGCTTTCTTGTGTGTTGCAGCGGGAAGCTCGTGGTTCGGTGACATTCAAGATTGTTCCGTCATACCGCAGTGCACCGCCGCCCTGTGAGGTACAAGTAAGACCGATCTCTATCTATCCATTCCTTCACCAAATCAAGGGAAAAGAATCTCTTGATTAAATTTACCTTTAGCACATCTGGGGAATATGTATACCTTTCTTAAAACGATGCTCATAAATAGTTATTTTGCCTTAATAAATTTAAAAAATTTACTTAACATTTTCTTAACATAAATAAAAATTTTCTTTTATGTGACATTAATTAATAATATTATATTTGTATAAATAAGTTCAAATAATACCTAATGACATACTACAACAATTTTATTTTCAAAAATATATTTAATTAACAAAACATTTAAAATTATAACACATCATTTGATAATTTTATGCACTCGCTTACGCACCTTCACAGCTTGTTAAATGTATTGTTATGTTTGTTAAGATAAATATTTTGTATTATTTTAAAGTACTTGTAACTAAAATACAAATATTTAAAACTTTATTGTTATCATGTGTACTTATAAAGTATTATACAATCAGTTAAATTACAACTTTCAAAAAATTTAATAAATATTTATTAAAATTAAATCAGCTGCAAGGCAACTTAAAATAATTTAATCACTTAAAATCTTAATGTATGTATTTTTGACAAAATAATAATCATCAAATGTCACCTCATCTAATAACAATTTTTTAGATATAAAGTATTCCATATCTTTCATACATAGATAGTTTGGATTAAAAGAGTTGATGAGCATATAGTTATTCATTGTATTATAAGGAAAATAATAAAAAATTTAAAATTTGTTTAAACTTAAGTGGTGAATTTCACAAGATAATTATAAGCATATAAAAAAAGATATATTAATCATTTCATTTCCAATATAACTTTTTAAAACATTAAAGTTATGTAAAAAAATAATAATCCTTTTTGTACAGTTAATAATCCTATTATTATTTCAGTTTAGGAGATTTTTTAAAATATTTATTTAATAAATAGAAGGAGAGAAATAAATGATTTAATAATGGTAATACCAATGCTTTAATGGCTTAAATATGTTTCCAACAAATTTGTAATATCCTTAGTAATTCGTTTAATTGCTATTAGTTATAGAAATTATTATTTCAGGGATGAAAACCACAAACACAATTTTTAGTAAATTCTACTTTAAAAATAAAATTCCTTTCCTGAAAATGGAGTAGTCTACCAGTTACCAAGTAGTCTATCAAGTCAGTAGTGTAAATCGTATAAATTATTTTTTATTATTATTATGTTAATTTTTCAAACAGAGCTCTTGTGATGTTTTCATTCATCTATTCAGTTGTATATAGAATTAATATGTTCTGAGTATAAACTTTTCCCTTTTTTTATTAATGCAATTTAAGCCTGTGTTGATTATTTAAAATATAGAAAACAGCTTGATTTTTTGGGTAGAAAATTATTCATAATAATAATTATTATTATTAATATTAATAATAATAATAATAATAAACATTATAATTATAACAATACAAACAAATCAAAATCTTTATTTTAGTCTGACTGAAACCACAGTTTTTTTTGTCCATCACTGGCATAGTGTTTAAAATAGTTCACAGTTGAATTTCTGAAATGAACACAGTGTGTTCCTTTGTTCAACAAATCACTTATCTTACAATAAAAACATAAATTTCTGTAGTTTCAACATGATCAATATGTATTTTTAATTGGTTCTTAGAACATGGTTTTCATTTTAAAATTGTTTTAAAGGATTATAAGTTCATTATTGACAAATGAAATTGCTGACAATTTAAAATAATTTACGAATAATATATTGCTCTCATATTGTATCAATAGCTGTCAGCTGAACATGTTTTGAAAACAATATATTAACTCTCTGATTATACCAATAACTACCAATTTAATACATTTTTAAAACATATAATATCTCTGATTATATCAATAGCTGCCAATTTAACACATTTTAAAAATAATATATTAACTCTCTAATTATATCAATAGCTGCCAATTGAACACATTTTGAAAATAATATATTAACTCTCTGATTTTCATCAATGTAAGGTCATTATACCTCAGTTTTAACCAACTTTAACTTATCCGTTTAAGTTTTCTGCTATTTTGTTGGTGGTATTATCAATCCACAAAAATCAACGAATTAAGTAAATACTTTAATTTTAAAATGGTCCTACTTTTTTAACTCACCAAAGTATTCACACTTTTTGAATTTGTATTTTTTGTATATTTGAAAATATATATATATTTATTTTTGTTTCATACATAATTAAAGACCAACTTCAATCAAGTATGAATATAAAACACTTTACAACCTTTGTAATAAAACATTTAATTTAAAATACAAATTGCAATCATATAATTTTGTGTAATCAGTTTCACATCAGTGTGATGTTAAACACATTACTAGTTGCGAAGTTTAGGAGTAATCTTTATAATAAAGATTATACAAACTAACGTTTACCTACATAACACCAAGCAAGGCTCAGGATTTAGTACAACAAGGTTACGTGTAATAGATTCTTGTCACATCTCAATGTTACAAATGTTTTGTATAATATGTAAAGAAGAATATATTTTAACATTAATGTTGACTTTACTGTACACTAATAATTTTAAATAAAATTATCACCCAATAGATCAAAACCATAATTTAAGCTCTTCAGTTTTTTAATGATTTCAAGTATTTATAAACAACAAATTTCAAGTGTTTAAGTCTTAAACTTTACAGCTTGTTGATAGTCAGTAACTTTTATTAAACATCATCTTTGGTGACGAAAAATATTATAAATTCTTTGTAAAATCACCAAGACAAAATTTGTTTTTACATTTCCCCCCCCCTATTTTAATAAAATGTTTAAACAATTCTTTTGTAAAGCTTGGAGATTAAAATAAAATAAATATTTTTATTTTTTAAAACAACAGTTTTATTTCAACAAGATAATGTGTCAACAAAAAAGTCATCATTCTCAACGTTCTCAAGTTGAGAAACTCAAAAAGTTTCATTTAGTTTTTATTTTGTTTCTATGAATTTGTATAAAACAACTGATGATGACGACTTAGTTGTTGAAATAAATCTGTTTCTGAAGATTAAATATAATAATCTTATTTTGACTTCTAAAAGTTATTTGAGTTTACAAAGACATAAACAGCTTATTATAATAATATATTATAATTATAATAGTTTACTTCCTAAATTCAAAAAATCACTGATATTCAGGAAAACTTTCAGGTGTCAATGTTTTAAGACTAATTCAATTAGTTTGGTGTAATGGCCTAGTCTACCTGTACATTATAGTAATATTTAAGATGAGATGTTTTGTATTATGATGTTGGTAACAGAAAACCTTAATTTAATATATATATATATATATATATATATATATATATATATATATATATATATATATAGCTATTAATTAGTATTAATGAACAAATATAGAATGTTTACTAGACAACCAATTTATTTTAAAACTTGATAAATTGTTTATGTTATCTTAAACTTCAAAAAATCAAAAACAATTAATCAAATACCCAAACACTCAATTTTGTTTATACCATTATTAATATTTGTAATTCTTTAAAATAATATATAAACTAAGATAGCCCATTTCTGTAATGTATGTAACTAATTAGGAAAATAAATAGAAAATTCTATTAGTGTTGTAATTTACACTATTTTAAAAATCTAGACAAACCATTTTTTAAATGACCATCATTCTAAGCTAGTACAGAAAATTAGCCATACCTGATTGTGCCATATCCAGCTATAATGTCTTTTTCTTCTTCTCAAATCCTGAGTATACCATTCAAGCCCAGTTTGTGGCATTAGTTTTTTCAGTCCTTTGGACTACTTCCCTGTGTTCCTTAGCTCAGTCAGCACAAAGTACAGATGTTAAAAACAATATCAAATGTTAAGGTATGTTGAAAATATCAATTCGGATTCAAACTCATAAAACTTGAAAATAGTCAAAAATGGACGTCTGATATTTTTTATTACAATTTCATTTATATACTGGTTGGATAAAATGAAGTCAACCCAATTTTAATATTTTAAAAATTGTTTTAAACTCTATAGTATTTGAATATTTTAAGAAAGTTTATATATATATATATATATATGTATAATTTTTTGGCACATGAATTTATATCATGGCAACACTATAGTGTCATTCTCCAACTGAAAGTAAGGCCACTGTAATATTGTAACAAATAAACAAGTACAAATATATATATATATATATATATAGAGAGAGAGAGAGAGAGAGAGAGAGAGAGAGAGAGAGAGAGAGAGAGAGAGAGAGAGAGAGAGAGAGAGAGAGAGAGAGAGAGAGAGAGAGAGAGAGAGAGAGAGAGAGAGAGAGAGAGTTTGAATTTTTTTCTTCTGAATATTGATATATATGTTAATATTTTTCACAGAAATTATTGTTATAATTTGTAAAAATATATTGTCTTATTTGTGTGTAAAAATTTGGATTAATTTGTGAAAATTAACTGTTAAGAAACACCGTACAAAAAAATATATATTCATGGTTAGTTTTCCATTTATATTTGTGTTGAACGGATCCAGTCTTTGATGTCAACACCCCATCAATATGATACGATACTTTTCTCTAAATAGTCTGTTATATAATTATTTTAAAATAATTTACAAAATAAAAGTCTGGCATCGTATCAACATTGTTGTTTGAGACACTTTTTTAAATTATTTGTGTTCCTGTCATCGATACAATGACTTAATACGCAATATATGTAGAATTTGTTATTCTGTCTTCTTGCCATCATGTCAATATGTCATCAATGTGATAAGGTATAAACTTGCTGTTGTTAGTCTATTTGTGTTTTCCACTTCACCATTTCAACTCACCACTTTTGGAGCTATTTATATTTGTTTTAAAATAATAATAGCTATTGAACCAATTGAGTTAAAATTCATTGTAAATGTTTGAAACTATCATTTTTACAGTATTACAAAAAATAAGTTAATTCTAAATATAATTCTAATAACCATGATATTGATTTAAAATTAATCTTACTAATTTTGTTTACTATAATTGATGAATATAACAAAAAGTGTTTCTAAGAAATGTATTGTTTTGTAAATATTGGATAAAACTTATCTATATGATCTCTATTAACAAATAATGTTTTTATAGTTTCAAATACAAATAATTTCTCCTGTCGTAGTCCTTTACACTAAAACTTATTTCAATCAATAATTGGACTACCTTTTTTACCTATAATTAAAATAATATGTCGATGTGACTATATTTTAAAGAGAGAAAATTTTTAATGATGTACATTTTTTCTATTATTAAGAGTTTCAAGATATATGGTGGTAATTTTTTGTATGGACATAATTTTGAAACGCTTAGGTTTGAGGTTTATAATATGTATGTGTATATTACAAAATTGTAGGTTTAGTTATCACAAGTTCCTTGCTAATCAGATATTATATTTTTAAATGTAAGTGTTATTTTGTATTTATTCCTACATTATGCTTAAATAATATGTACTAAATTGAAATAAGTATATGTATTTAATAAAGATAGAAAACATAACAAAACTAAGTTTAAAAAAGTAATGAACATTTCAGTTTAGACCTATCTAGGATCAAATCCATTGAAATATGGGAGCATATCCATATGTATAGCCTCTACAACCCAAATGCTGAATGAATTTTGACAAAAATTGAAAAACCATGTAAACATTTACCAATAATTTACCACATTTTCTGATAACCTACCTACTTTACCTTTATCCTACATTTTCTTTTTAATCTCATAAGACTCAAACATTAAAAATAACTGATATTATTTCCCATGACTATTGGCACACTAAACAAAATTTAGCACTAACTTTCTCAATTATTTCTTGTTTACTAGAAAATAACTATATCAGTAATTCTTGAATTACATTTCTGTATTATTTATATTTAATCTAATAAAGAATCGTGATCCTAAAAATATACATATAAAGTTATGGGGAGAATTATTATTTTTTAATGTCTATATCCATAATAGTACATGATCTCCAAATGGCTGAACTTATTTTAATCAAATTTTAAAATGTAGAGGTGTTTTAGGTTTAGAAATATGTCTAAAGTATGTTTATTCTAAATGAAAAATCTAGGATACTTGTTATTAAAAAACAAAATAAAGATTATTGGTTCATGGTTCAATCTATAATAAATTACCAAATTGTAGCCAATTTTATTATATTCAAGTATAAAAATCAACATTATTGTCCTAGACTAATACGTCTAGAGATATCAACAATTACAGAATAAAATTTGTCTGTGAAATTGATAAAGTCAGGTTACAATGCTATTTAAAAATTAAATTGGCAACATTTAAACAAATTTTGGAAGTTATTTCATACTGTACACATACAAAATATATTTCCAAAAATATTAATTGTGTATATATATGGTCGATTTGGGAATACTCACATGCATTTCAAAATTGGTATTTAAAGAGGTACAATTGTTACGGCTCTTACATCAAAACTTATAATCTAAAATATATCGTTCCACCGACATTTCGTAGACAATTTTATGATCGACAAAAAGAATTCACTTCTTGCTTAGTTTTTGCAGTATAAGTGATATAAAGTTAACAAGTATTTTTTTCTTTTTTTTCTTCACTTTCCCGCTTTAAATTAATTATTTATTACGCACTTTTTGACTTAATTACACACATTATTTTAAAATTAATTTGAACTTCTACTAGTTACATATATTTATCTACTTAATCAGATTTTTGCTTTCCCTATCTTTTAAAATGTTTTGATAAAACATTGCTTATACCCCTGCTCTAGTACTCAGTCTGTGGTGAGTTGACGATGAAGGGGAAATCGAAAGTAGACTAATAATATCCAGTTTATACCCCATCATATGGATGAGGCATTGACATGTTAAAAAGATCTATTTAAATTTACTAACATTTAGAGTAAACTATTTAGGCTAAAGACCGTTATTCTATGTTAATAAATAAAAACATAATATTTAGTAAAAACCACTAATATTATTAAGGCAGCTTAACAGACTATACTTTTTTCTTTAGTCTGTTAAGCTGCCTGGACAACAAGTGAAACCATGGCTGGAGGTTTTAATAATATTAGTTGTTTTTACTAAATATTGTGTTTTTATTTATTAACATTTAGATTTGTATACATTATCATAAAGATGGTGCTTTTATAAAATGAATATATATTTTAATAGAAAATATGAATTTGATTCGACACTTTGACATTATATCAAGTAAATTAAAAATAGTAAATAAAAGGTTGTCGAGTTGGTAACAAGAACTTTAGATAATTTCTGTTTGTAAGAAATTATCGTATCATCGATATGATGACAGAAATTGTTTTAAACTTTTATTTAACAACAGTCTGGCATCGTATTGATGATAGTTTTATGCTGTCTGTTTTGTCTGTGTTGACATAATGAAGTGGAGCTGCGTTGAAATTCCAAATTGTTTTATATTTGTACCTTTTTATAACTCTACAATTCTTTTGATTCCTAATTCATACAAAAATACTTTATATATTAAATGGGATCCATTTTTAAACAAAACAGATATAATAGACCACTAATATCAGAAGAAACTATTTATTGAACAATTTAGACACTCTTTCACAAGGAATTTTAATAAATCTATCCCATGTCAAAGCCTCCAGTTGGGAACTGGAAAAATAAAAATGTATGAAGTTTTTTATAAAAGGCTTAATATGTGCACTTATTAAATTCTACTAGTGCAAGACATCAACCATCCAATAAGCAAAAACATATACAGTTTACCGCTCAATTTTGAGATACAGTTAATTAAAATAAATAGCTTTTAAATGTTTTTTTTCTCCATATGAGTAATAATTTACTACAATTCACACATATATAGGGAATTGAAAAGAATTGAAAGATCTCGCATATGATCTTTGAGATAGTTCACATGGCTCACACTAGGTTAATGTTTGGTTTTGTTTAATAAAAACAAAAATGTGTTTGGGTCTTTCTTCAACATTGAAAAATCAATAACAGATAGATATATAGAAACCAAAAAGTCCACACCTGTCACCTAATCTTTTGAGTTCTTCATACGGAGATTTGTGAATAACATAATTCATTCCCAAAACTTAAACAATTTAATTGACTTAAAATGATGAATTTAGAAAACAATCTCAATGATTATAGTAGAAATTTATATTTTGTGAGAGCAAATTTGAAAATCATTTTGTTTCCCAAACTACAAATGGTTCACAATTAAAATTTATTGACTATTTGAGAAAAAAATTGAGTAATGTAAAATATATAAATATAAATTATTTTATTTTTATTATTTCAATGTTCAAAACTCTATTGTATGATAACTATGTTTTTGCAGCTGCCATAATCTATAAAACCTCTATGTATTAAATTTTTAGTTGGAGTATTTCCATAACAAAATACTAGATTATATAGCTGCTTTTCAAAATTTGAAGATCATGGCATTTGAAATTTGAAAAAAAAGAAAACAGACCAAACTTTAAAAAAAAAATAAAGGATATCAGAATTGATAGCCTAAACGGCTAAATTATCATGCACCGGGAAGGCTTATTTTATAATTTACACCCTTAAAAAATCAACAAAATTCATAAAAGTATGTAAGAAAAGAAATGAATGACAAAAAACAAGAATTTAAAAATTACATTTTTGTACTGTCCGATCAAACTTGGTATCCACATTGACCCAGAACAAATACTAAGCATTTAAAATTGTTTGTTCATTTCTACAGAAAATTATATATAACATTTCTTAATAGCATAATTAGTTAATCCCTTACTGTTATTTTGTCTTATTCAATTAGTCTATCAATAATATAAAATCGATCATCAGTAACACTTTTAGCATAGAGAGCTTTGCTACATCTAGGTATTTTCATAATTATTAGGACTCTTCTAACTTCATTTTTTTCATATCTAAATGGAAACTGTAGCCACAAAGTAATTCTTGAATTTTTTTTTTCTTCTTTTCTTTAACACATATCTTGTTTTTGATAGGATTCTGGTTTAGGAGTTGAAGCAAAAAAAAAATTATTTGCTTTTCCTTCAAAGATAGTGATCAAACTATAAGGTTGATATGTTTTCATCATATTTTTTCCCAGAAAATATTTCAAATATTTCCACATTTTCCCCCATAAAAAAAACTGGGAATGAATATTTTAAAGTTTGTATAATATACTCATACTTCTTTGAGCTGAATGAGAAGTCTTTATTTTGTTAGGCAGTTGAATAAATAATTTATTAGACTAATTTATAGTTGATACATTTATCCATTAATTGTATAGTTGTGTTCAAAATATTTAAAAACAAATACTTCTAGGTTTCTAAACTGTTTTTATTAAGAAAAAAAATGTAATGTGTATTATTTGTTGATTGTGCTGCTGTTTGTGTACAAAGGTAGAAACAATTTAGTCAATTATATGTATGATTAAATGATATCTTTATAGTACTATTGGAATTAGAGGTGTATATATTTAGGACTATAAATATTACATCTAAAAAAAAAGTATGAAACTAACTTGTAATGTATATGTGACTACAACATTATAACTGTATTTTTATGTTAGATATATTATTATTTTATTTCAATTTTTTTAGTCATCTTCTACTTTTAAGGAATCATAAATTAGTGTTTTATTATTTTTACAAATTCACAGAAATCTGTCTACTTTAGAGATACATATTCATTGAGAATTATTGTGAAAACAGTTAAAATACACTACAATCAGAGTAATAAATATACAGTAATACCTTGATTAATACATACTCTTGTATTAATGGTAGTTTGGAACACATTAAAATTGATTAATCAAAGGAATATAAGATAACTTAATTAGGAACCAATTACATATACAAATATATAATTGCAAGTATATGCTGATCTGTAGGGCGGATATTTGTACATATCAAAAAATGTTATATATGTTCAATTAAAAATATCTTTCTGTTCCAAAATAAACATTCATCCCTTTGAAGTTAAGATGCTTCCCTTCTTCTTCTATAAAATATCTGAAAGTTTTCCTTATGTACTTGTTTAATATATTGGAGGATTATATCAAAAACAGATTTAGCATCCGGAATATAAAATACTCCAACTGGCATTGTACTAATCGAATCTCATGTTAGCTTACAACTGAATAATTTGAATCCAATTGACATATTCCAGTAAGTAGAATCCCATGTAAACAAAAGAATGGTGGTAGAGAGCATTAATATCTCATCTGTCAGTACATCCACGTAAACACTAGTGTGGGAAGTCGGATGATTTGATCTCAGATAATCAGGTTTTATTGCATGCAATTTTTTTATCTGAGATTGTGAAAAGGTGAAAGTCATCTACTTGTTGTGCTCATGCTCATGTTAAGAACTTTGTCGTAACAAACTTTGAATGTTCACTTGTTGCATGCACTTGCCAGGATTCCCATTAATGGAACTTCTCTCAAGTTCATGGCTTTGAAATATTTATCTAAATAAAATATTCTTAAAGTATTTAAAATGTAACAGTTCCCTTAAAATTTTAGTATGAAATTAAAGTAGCTTTCTTCACATTATTATACCAAAAAATATACAACTACAATAAAGCTTATTATTTGCTCCTGAATATATTACCATGTAATTATAGATAATGTTATTTTCCCCAAAAAATAAGTTATACATAAGAGAAGAATTGTTTTTCTAGATTTTTATTTCTATTCGTGATTTGTAGACCCTTGAAATTAATTTTCCCAATTTTGTTTGAATATATGAATACATGGGTATGAATGTGTAAGATTATTAAAATTAAAAATGCCTTGTGATTAATTACAATAAAACACGTAAAACTGTTTAAAAAATAATTTATAACTAAAATGTAAAATGAAAATAACTAAAATACACAATTAAACTTAGACTATAATATATTATCTCTATGAGCTGAATCAAAATGTTGACTTTATTACACAATTTTATTGTTATAGAAGGCATTATATTTGGACTATACATTCATAATATTAAATATTTAAAATGTATTTTTGGTTATTGAACATTTATTCTGATTTTATCTGTGTTATAGCTAAGTCTGTCATTATTGCACATATACTAAAATGAATAGTTTGTAAACTCAAATTAGTACAAATATTGGAAGCAGTGTAACTAAATTAAATATAGGTAAATAAATAGATAAATACATGGCTGTAGAAAATATTCTGAATCTAGAAAAAAATAAAAAGGAGTTTACTTTTTATTATAACTGGGTAGAAATAATATACATATGTATATCTTTGTAGTGCTGGTGTCTTCTAATGCTTGATTGAAGCAGTTGCTTTCTTTTTCTCTCTTTAAGTATTTCACATTTTCTACTTATTCGTTAACAAGTTAATAAAGAGCTGAAATGATAGAGTTTTGTATTTTATTCTACAAAATATAAAATGCTTTAAATTAGAGTGTTTTGTAATTGATAAATATAATATACTCAATATATTATTTTTTAAAGAATAAATAATGCACTCCAGCTATTTAATGGGTAAAGCTAATTAAGATAATACTATATTAATTTATACTAGCTAATGGTTATTCTTGAGGGAGGGAATAGAATCAAAGGAACTCAAAGACAGCCTACTTGTCAAGTATACGATATACTAGTTACACTCATTTCAGAAACTTCCACCATCTTTATTCAAAAAAGTCAAAATCAAAACACATTTATTTTCAATGAAGCTTTCTTTCTTTTATATGGTACAACAACACCAGATTTTAACAGCCATACATTGGTGTGCTAAATTACTATATAACACTTCTCTTTGAAATTAAATGAAATAGTAAAATACAAAATTACAAGGATAGGAAATTGCTTTGTTAAGTCAAGGTCTACTAAATTATTTAGATATTTTATAAACTTTTGTTGACAACCTTTTAAATGTTAAATGTGCTGTTTAATCCACAGGTAATATTCATTTTTAAAATTTAAATTTCTTTTCCTAGTAATTTAATTTCTTTAGGCTCCTTCCATCTCAAATTTGATTTAGTCTAGGCCTACCAATTGCTATCTTAAAATCAGATATTTATTTTGGATGCTCGTGCCATGATTTTATATTTTTCTCAGACAGGTTGAATAATTTAGAATAGTTTTGATATGGGTGAAAGATATAAAGAAATAATTTTATTTAATTATATTAAGATGTAAAGTTGAGATTTTCTGTAATTTTAGTGTACTAGGTTGGAGTTTTGGTTATTTGCCGCTAGGTGCTGTAATTTTCGATATTCCAAAATCATTGGAATTCCTTAATTTTTTTAAATACATATAGTATTTTATTTTGAAACCATTTTGAATTGTCACAAAGGACTGAGCTTTAACATCCCAAAACACTGTGGCATCCTTGCCTTACCAATGGTGCATTGAAGTTATATAATGTATGTGTCTTTGACTAAGTCTAAAAATCACAGGGTCCTCCAGCAGTTATTCTAGTCCTTAGATTACCAAATATGTTGAATCACCTTTCTGTGATTCAGATCTTATAATGTTATGTTTGGTGGTTTCATCCCCTGCTCCACATAGTCTGGAGATGGGATCACACATAATACACCGATATGTTTCATAAGCTTCCTTAGATGACAATGCCCTAGTAGAAGAGTTTCTCTAAATTCTCTAAAAACATTCTCTAAATTTATGAGTGTCTTGCAAAATATGAAGATGTTTATTTTACTGAATTTTTTGAAGCTCTAAAAACTCCTAAAGAGTAAATCCAAAATTTTATTAAGGTTTATAAATAAATAAAATTTGGTTAAATTTGATCTAAGGGTAAGGCCAAACTGAAATATAGATAAATGTCCCTTAACCTCCGACAAAAGAAACGGACCTGCAAATCATGAATCTTGTATTATCTATAGTTGTCTAAATTATTAAATTTATGTATTTGTTCAGCCACATAATTTCATTAGACTTCTTTCACTAATGTTCACTCAGGCAATACTTTATAAGAATTCCAGCTCTGTCTGTAAACTGTATTTCGGTACTCCTTTGAATCAAATCCTATTTAGCCTTGGGAATGAGACTGTTTATCCAGGATCATACCTAGACATTTAGTTCTTTTTTGAAATCAGCTTTTTCTCCAAACAAATTAAGGATTACTATTCCCTCTGTCTCTCATCTTTGTCCTGCATTCCTCAGGTCTTACACTTGTTCACCAATCCTCAAGACCAGGACTCATTTTGATAATTCTGAGACTATATCTCAGTATTTTATTTCTACAGTTATTGCAATGTCCTCAACATGCTCTCGAGTAAAGTTTTACTATTATTTAGTATCTTCAGGATTTCATCTGATGTAACATTCCATAACATAATTAAATGTAAGATGTATACTCAGATTTATACATAAAACTACATTTTTTGCTTTTCAGGGTTTTGAAACATACTCAAAGCCTAGACTGAAAACTGAGTATATAATATGGATTTGGTAATTTATTTTTCTTCATTAGCAAAGCTGGAATAATCTAGTCAGATTCTAGTGGTTTGAATAGTTTTAAAAAAATCCATACCCATGTTGTAATATACAACAATCCTAGTGTTGTAATGTTTAAAGCTTCTGCAGAATTGTTCACTAGTTGGAATGAGGAAATAAAGTTGAAAGAGAACTTTCGAGTCTATAGGTTTTTTCACCAATAAGTTTTTATTACAACAATCGGATTGAGAGCTTCTTTGGTCAGAATCTTTTGGAGTCCAGCTCTTACCTATTTATAGAGAGAGCTTCATCCACTATACTCTTTGCTGTTTTAGAGTACGAGTATGTTATTACACTTTCTATTCAGCGCACATTATTGATCTGTTAAACAGTTTTCTTACTTTCTGTTGGAGCTTACCAAAACTGCCCATGTGCCAAATGCTTAATTGTTGTTAAATTAATATGAAATAGAAATTAAATATCAATATTGAAAAATACACAATGCCTGTCTTATTACTATGCAAGTTCAATTGCTGTATTTAATAATTGAAGGCTTTTGAAAGAACCCTGTAGGTAACCTGGTCAACTCTAATATAGTGTTTAAAGTCATTTATTTTTAGGGTTGCTTGTCTATTAGCATAACCTGAATATTTTCATTTAGCAGCCACTGATTTGCTGAATTACTCCATCAGAATGGTATTAACATCTTAGAATTTGTTTTATTTGCATTTCTATACTTTCGCCGCAATGCACCATATCCAACTCACCCACAGGATTTCATTACCATAAATGGCTACAAGTAACATGTTGCCAACATTTTCTCTATCACAAGAACACATATAAATGATCCACTTGATGTCACTATTAGTTTTCCTGCCTGGCTGGTTCCACTCTAACAAAGAAGGACCCAAATACTGTAATGGATGACATGGTTTAATTAGCTTAATTTTTTTTCCATATTTGATTCTCAAATATCTCAAATTTCTTTCTAAGTGATTTAAGAATAAACTCCTGCCAAATTTCTAATAAAACAATATTACAGAATTATTAAATAAAAATTATTATATCCTAATAATAAAACTGTTGTACAGTTAAGTTACAAGGAAATATAGCAAGGATTCGAGAAGTTTATTACCAGAATGAGTCAAGTTATGTAATCTGTAACACAAAACTGTTTTGTTCAAATATGCCAGGAAAATTATGTTTGCTTCTTAGTTGTGATATTATGTCCTTGCAAGTCAACATATGACGTTATATTTGTGATCAAGTGCATTTTTTTATAGTCCCTATTTCCCTAAATAAATACAAACATTTAAATATTCAATACTTTTTATATTAGGATTTATTTTTAAAACTTTTTGATGACAGTCAAAATTTCAAAATAATGAACTCAAAATTCATAAGAGGTCCAGTTAATTCATATATATGTCCTCTCTATAGCCCAAGAGGTTGGAACAATTTTCATGCTATCTATTTTTTTTTCAGTAGTCAAGTTGTGCATTTGATTGTTTAATTTTTGTTTTGAACCCAGAGAAAACCCTTAACAAATTTTACAACACTTTTTCCCCATAAGAATAAATGGAAAAACTCAAGAATTTTGTTGTTGCCTTTTTCGATAAAATTTAATTTAAATGATTCAATCCAGAACAAAATTTTGACAAAATTATTTTTTATGACCACATTAAATTTGTAATTTGACTGTACAAAGATTTATCTTTATATTTATATATCTGTATTTTTTAAAAAAACAGGGTATTTAGATTTTTTACTCAATTTTCCAGTTTTTTTTTCAAGAAACTATATATAAAGTAAAGAATACATTCGATTTCATTGTTTTTACTTTTATTTAATTATCTACTTAAGTAAATTAAAAGAGGTGGCAAAATATAAAAAAGTATAATATATATTTTAATTATATGAGGAAAGTGTTATGTCAAATTACATTGTTGTCTAAGTGATCATTTCATAGCATATCATAAAACAGCGCACTAATTTTTCATATTGGAACTGAATCTCTATGTATGCTGTTTGTATTGGTAACTAAGCTGTATTGGATGCTATAGTTTATTCATTTTTTAGAAAAGAATCTCCATTCACTATGGTTTTATTGATAACTCGGCCCAGCCAGGGTCTACACTATAAAAATATGCCCCAAAATTAAAATTTGGAAAAATTAAATTTCTAGATAGTAAAATATGAAGATGTTGATTTTACTGAATTTTTTTGAAGCTCTAAAAACTCCTAAAGAGTAATTCCAAAATTTTACTAAGTTGTATAAATTAATAAATTTTGGTTAAATTTGATCTAAGGGTAAGGCCAAACTGAAATGTTGATAAATGTCCCTTAACCTCCGACACAGGAAACGGACCTGCAAAATCATGAATCTTGTATTTTCTACAGTTGTCTAAATTATTAAATTTATGTATTTGTTCAGCCACCTAATTTCATTAGACTTCTTTCACTAATGTTCACTCAGACAATAATTTAAAAATTTATATATATATATATATATATATATATATATATTTAATCAAATTTTAGATTTTTTTTCTTTTAAAATCAAATAAAGTATGTATTTGTAGTAATTTATTAAGTTTTTGTAAAAAAGTTTTGATCATAACTTTTGTAAAAATTAATCGTAATTTCAGCCTTATTGTTGTGTTATTTATTATGTAATTTGGAGTAAATTTGTTTTACAAATTCATGTAGATTATAATTGTAAATTGTATATATTAATTTTTCTCTATGCTTATTATTATTTTACATTTTGTCTTAAATTTAAACTTATTATATGAATTTAGTTAACCACCCATCTGCAGTGAATGAATATAATGAAATATCTTTTTATCAAAATCTTAAAAATATTCATGTTAAAATATATTTAATTTAAAAAAATTAAATTATATAAATAAAATTAAAAATTTAATCCTTTCTATTAAATATATAACTATTTCAATATGGTACAATAAACGCAAATGAAAAATTGGTGTTAGTAAATTTTATTAATTGTCAATAGCATATTAAAATTTTGACTTGTTTAATGCATAAATATCTGTCAGGTGGTATTGGTAAGCATTATTAAATGTTAATTACACAGATGTTTTTGCATGCTGCATTTTGCTTGTTTTTAACTTTGCATGTTGCGTTTGCTTCACTTTTTGGTGTTTTGTTTGTTCTTTGTGTATCTAATTGTATATTTTTAATTATTCTGTTTCTAAATTCTCTTAAAAATTAAGTCTGTAACTCAGTTCATATTTATTTCAAATTCAAGATTTAAATAAATTCAATTTTTTAATTCTATTAACTTAAATTAATCCGTTCAAAAAACTTTCATAAACAAATTATTTTTGATTTTGTACTATGAATATTTTTTAATTCATCAGTTTTTAATTATGCATATGATTTGTTTATTATATTTTGTTTAAAATTTACTTTCAGAACAGTTTTGATTAAGTTTAGGAGACTGTAAAATGTTTATTGTACAGACACGTTACATAAAATAATAAACATTATTTTTGGGTCTGTTAGACCTAAAATTATTATTTGTAACCTTTCCACCTAATGTCCTTTCTAATTTAGGGTACAGTAACTAATGTGACTAAGTTTTGTATATGTGTCTGTGTGTGTGTGTGTATTTGCAGAAGCCAAGCATAAGTACTTTTTAATTTATAGTAATCTTTAAAATTAAAATATTGAAATTGTTTGAGGTATACACTTAAAAGTAAACCTTTACACAAGAATAAGAATAAACCACACATCCACACATTTATCTTTGGTTTCGTTATTAAAATATTATGAATAATTTATTCATCAGTTATTGTAACAATACATGGTAATTTCATTGAATGGCTAGTTACATTTTAATGGAATTTACAGTTCCAAATATTGTTAGAATGATTGTTAAACTATTAACATAAATTTTGTCTATTTTGTTGAACAGCACATTATTAATTTTCTCTGTCTGTATATTTGAACATCAATTATTATTATTATTTCAATTGTAGATCAACAATGATTGCAAAAAAATGTTTGTATGCCCAGTTCTAATGATTGGAGATTGTAGTACTCCACTAAGGAAAAAGTAATAAAAAATTGCATGTAAATCAGTACAATTGTGTAGGCTGTATAGATATGACATATTTTCTTTGACGTTTTTAATGGACTAAAACAAAGAGTTAATACGGATAGTTTCTAAACTGTTTGTAGTTCATTCACATGAGATATGAGTACATATAAATCATGCATGTTATGACTTACCTACAACCAAGTATGATTTAATAGTAAAATAAATTAAAGTAACAAAAAGCATAACCTTAATTATTAGGCCTATAACAAAACTGAATAATAATCTGATTTTTTTCTATATTATAACAAAATAGAACTAATAATCGTTCTTTAGAAAATCTAAACCTATATTAATAAAGTCTATGGTCTTTCCCAGACCAACTCCAGCTTACATAAACTGGAGGCAATGGAATCTGATTTGGTTTCAGAGTCTAGTCTACTCAAAAATGTATAGAATGTCTTAGATAGAATTTATAACATTTAGGAAAGTAGTTTATATTGAACAAAACTATTTCATAAGCTTATAAAAAAATTCTTCTTTTTTATTCATCTTCAGATATTTTAAAATTAGGACTAACAAGTCATACCTTCACTGTGATTGAAAATAATTTAACTATGACTGAAAATATCTTCATCAGCATTACAAATATTGCTAGGTTCATTATGTAGTGTTACAAACAACAATCAACCAGTTAAAAAGCTTGTAATTTAAGGTATGATCCCCAAATATTATCTCCCCTAAGCAAAATTTGTAATTTTGAAAATTAAGATGAACTAAAAATGAATAATTGCTCCTTTTTTTTTTTTTTTTTTTTTTTTTTTTTTTTTTTTTTTTTTTTCATTACTGTTGAGACCGATGGTTCTTGGTGGAATTCCATGTTTAAAGATAATAAAACACAATTATTTATTTTGTATATCCACTTATAATTAGTCTAGCCGACCAATGGTTTCGCCTGTTAAGGCATTGACGAGGCTGTATTACAGTCTGTAATACAGCCTCGTCAATGCCTTAACAGGCGAAACCATTGGTCGGCTAGACTAATTATAAGTGGATATACAAAATAAATAATTGTGTTTTATTATCTTTAATAATTGCTCTGCTAATTACCAACAGAAACTAGTGTCATAACTGGACAGAATAAATTACTCTTACCACAGAGTAAGTAAAAACAAAAGTAACCCAATTATTTGAATTCCGAAAAAGCAGTCCTAATTCCGTCCTCCCCTTGAATTTACAACTCCTAAGTCGTTTGAAGTTAGGGGAAATTTGGAAGAAAAAAAAAAGCAGATAACTTCCACAACAAAATTTATTTGGAAGGTTGGATTGTAGGAAAACTTCCCTGATTTCTCGTGGACTAATACGATTGGTAAATCACTCAGTTTCATCATATCATTGCTTTATTCATTGACAGCTTTCTCAACCTGCTCCTTAAATGCTATAGCCACAAAATCAATCATGTTCCTGAAACACATCAGGGTTGAACGGTAGAATCACTTTTTTTTTAACCCCATTTATAGTTATTTCAACTGTATCGGCACGAAGATAGGCCATTTTTCAAATACCTTTTACATAAGCACTTCAGAGGAAACATAAAAGTCACATCTGAATGTTGAATCTTGTCTATTGAGTGAGGATGGAAACAAACAATGGACAACTTCCCTTACTCAGTCGATGAGCTCTAGATTTCGAGTATAGTGACTGTCAAGGATGGACACTACTGGTTCTTTTTTGTGCCCATACCAAGGAAATGAAATGTTCAAACTATTTAAAAAATAAATGCCCAGTGACCCATCTTGAATCTGAACACCCTGCCTTCGATCCTGGAGGGGCTTGGTCGAGAAATTCTACCTGACACCTTATCTGTGAAAATACCTGCAGCTGACATACTGTCCCATGCTCTGTAAATGAGATTTTGTGAATTTGTTTTCCCCTCTTTACTGGTAATCACTCTGGCAGTCTTGTGTTGGATGACGATTATGTCTGTTTCATCCATATTGAATATTTTAGATAGATCAAAGTTTATTTTTTCAAGTTCTATCTTCAGGAGAGAAAAAAGTATCAGTTTTTTTCTTTATTGAGCCCTTTGCCCCTAGCCATTAAGAGATTTTGAATTTTTCTTAGGGAAATTTCTGGATAATATTTGAAAAATAATCAGACTCACTTTATGGCAGCAGTCTTTGCTTCACTTGAAAAAGGATTAGGGACTTGGTTTAATAGCTGACTGGTAAGCCATCCGCCCATAGTAGTGCTGCTCCATTACTCCACGAGAATTTTCTCAAGATCAGCAGATAAAACTAGTTTCCTTCCAAATTTTGTACTTACACATTCCTTTTGGGGAGAGACCAAACTTAACATAGTCTTTTAAGGTAGACCTTGGTACCTGCTTTCTAACCTATTTCGCTCTCTCTTACAGCAATAATAGCCTTCACCATTGAATCTTAATCCCAAGATTTCTGAAGAACCATCTGTGACCAAAACACACAAAAATATTATAATAACAAATAAATAAAATAATAATAAATTCATAAATTACATAATGTACAAACTTAATAATTTGCATTATGTTAATTTCATTAAAAATCACTTGCTAATTAGTGATAGGTACCGCACTACTCTCCTTTATCAGTGTTATTATATTTATTTATAAGTACTTTTTATATTTGTTAAAAAATATTTTTAATAGAAAATATTTTGTATCTAAAATTGTTGAAACTAAATTTATTTCAAGAATAATACATTAAAACCATTCTAAATTACAATATTAAAGAGTTAATTAGCGAATAAAATTGAATTGGTGGATAACAAGTTTTAAAAGTCAAAAAAAGATCAAACATAAATAAAAAGGGGTGAATTTAAGAAACCTTATTTTATTGATGTCCTAAATACATACTTGCGACATATTTGAGAATTTTGAGGGAGATGAATTTAGGATTCGAATTATAAAAAAACATGGTGGCCATTGCTGGCCTAATTAGAAATTCACAGGCCATGAAAAGTTTAAACATGAATACAATACTCTAATCTGAAAGTATCAATCATACAATGCAAAAAAACTTACCTTGAGGTATCACAATGACGTTCTAAAGTTGAATAAAAAATACAACCGGCTTCTTCTTGAATTATTATTTAAAAAAGAAGCTGGTTATGTTTTTTCCGCAATATCTCTCTGTAACATTCTACTGGGTGGTTCTGAAGTGTTTCATAAGCTTGCCAACTAGTAGCAGCAAGATCCACAACAGTTACCAGTTACCGGGGGGGAGGGGATATGGAAGAGGGGTGAATTTAGAAGGATAGACTGATTTGGGACACCTTAGAGTTCCATTATTTATAAGACTTTGAATATATAAAAGGTTTCCAAAAACCAACACTAAGTGGTGGGTGCCATATTAACAATATTAATTATAAATATTTGTATAAAAATTGTTATTTTATACTTTGTAATCCATACAAGTAACGTAGAATACAATAAACATAAAATACATATTTTTCTACCTACTGTATAAAGAATACAATTTGAAATTTTTGTTGCAAATGCTTAAATTCTATTATTTTTATACATCTTCTTTATTAGATCAACTTCATCTTAGAATATCTATAATAATTCACTTAAAGTGTGAAAATCAACAAAATTAATCATCAGAACATGATGTGATAAAAAAAATTAATTATTTGTAAATTCAAAGAGTGGTGACTTTAACTAAACATATTATATATTTATATGTACCGACTTGATGCATCTATTTTTATATTTGTCTATTATTCATTGTCTTCATTAGATCTAACACTATCATAAGTGGAAATTAATGTATCATCTTGAATTATGGTATAAGCTAATATATTTTATAAAAATCTGGTCTAGTCATCACAATACTTTCTGAATCGTAGTTGTTCAAATAGACAAATCTTCTAACAATGAGATGGTCAAACAGATACCAGTTGTTCAAATAGTTAAATCTTCTAACAAAAAACGGTCAAACAGATAAACAGACCAAACGTGCACTACATGCTTTTTACAAACTCATCTTATATTCAAAAACTAATAACATAATGAAAGCTTTTTTGTTTGGTATGACCTTAAATCGCCTGTTAATTTATTATAGGATTTCTGACAACAATTTATATACCATCTTGATCAGTCTCTAATGACAACTGAATATAAACAGTTTTTACTTACCACTGTTAATAAGCTTCAATATTTATAACTATGAACAATTAGACGACTTCACAATACTAAGTATCATTCCCCACCTCAGTAAAAATTGGCCTTATACTGTTGCTACTGTAATAAACCATTAGTAAAACTTAATTTTCAGCTCTAATTTTATTTATTTTTCAGATAAATATCCAAAACATTGTCATTTTGTTAGTGTTATATATATATATATATATATATATATATATATACAAATTTGGCATATATTTTAAATTTGTATATATGCCTTTGAACTTTTTGTTTATGCCCATTGCTTTATATATTTTAGAGCTTTTCCAAACTCTATATTTTTTTATTATAATGTATGCTCATTATATTTAAAACTTGGTATTTGTATGAAAATTGCACATAAAAATAAGTTTATGTTTTTCAAAGGAGAGGTATATGTTTTTAGATGAAATAAAAACTATTTTTTCTTGGTCTAACATTTTGGAAGAGTGTAATACAGTAGTAACAATAATTATTATGAGATGAAAGAAAAATATAAAAAAACACATTGTTTGTAACAAGCTAGTGTATCAATAATTAATTCTTCACTTTCAGTTCTTACATTATACAAACCTTTTTGGTATTAATATACAAAATGGTTATGTACTTGTAACAACCTAGATGATGACTTTGCTAATGAATTTTTTTTTGCCATAAATAAAGTGTTTATTGTGAAAAGTTGTGTTTCTAAGGTGATTGAAGTTTCCTAAAATGTTGCTCATTTCAACTGAATGAGTATTAATTAAATTTTTACTTACCACAGTGATATATAAATAATATTCTTATATTTAAATATTTGACTATATATCTTTATTATTTTTCTCCTTAAAATACTAGACATCATAATATATGTTTTCAGTATATTTGTTAAATATGATATTAATAACATTTTTTACAAAATTTGGTAATGAACTGGACAAAATTATGGTTAAAATAAATGGGTATCAATATTATTGTTTTAGTTCAAAACACCTTAGAAATTTGTATATCTATTTGATTATACATATAGGCTATTAAAGTTGCAGTTAAAGGTAATTATTAGAAGTCTATACAGTAGACTCTCATAAATTCGGATCACAAAAATCCGGACCGGACAGTAAAAATTTTTTAATAACAATTTGAGCCTTAATTTTTAGGCGATCTTCTGCATTGCATGGATGATGTATTTTGTAATGATTCACGGGCAGTAGAAGTACCGCGCGGCTGAGGTAATTGACACACCCGACCCTGTGTTTTACTTAATTGCAGTCCAGTACTGTATAATGTACGTTACAGTAACAGTACTATTAGTTAATGTGTCAGAGTGTAACAAGTGTCGCTGGGTATCGGCATGGGCCGGTAGCGATTACATGTGTGGCTTATCACCGCTCTTATCGGCCCCGCGGCCGACTTATTTCCGACTCTGGGAAATCCTGATTTTTCGGAATCCAGACCGGCCGAACACCACAATAGTCCGGATTTATGAGAGTCTACTGTACTACAGATTAAAAAATATATAACCACACCATTCTAATTATAACTTGTTTTATACACTTATTGATTTATACCCTGAATGTCTTGTAATTATTACATTCATTTAACTTTGTCATGAATCTGATCGTCTTTTTGAGTGTTTTATACATAAATTTGAACTATATTTTAAGTTTTACAAATTATTATTTATATTATTTTCTCACTAAATATTATTTAAATTCTCGTTTTATTTACTATTAAATGTTTCCTTTTGTTTATTTAGCTACATCATATAGCAAATAGCCTAAAAGTATAATAGTCCAAAAGAATATTTTTCTTTCACTTGAAGAATTCCTAATTTCTATTCTATATATGTATGTTAAATGGTAGAACTAGTACCACAGACATGGTACAAAATTCCATGGATTCCATGGACCTGAAAAAACGTACATGGCCCATATGGTACAGCCTAAATAGGCAATTTGCAAACATCTGATTTTGCATTAAATTATAGATAAAATGATTCAACATAGGCAAATTACCACAAAAGTCATAGAAATCTCATTGATATAACAAAACTATTAATTTCACATTTATTTTTAATTCTGTAGATCCAATTATGTGATTTTTATAAGTTTTATACTAACAGTAAAGCAATTATTTGAATAAATGTAGTAAATATATGTTCTACTATACAGATATAGCAAACCATCCAAAAATGTACTAAACATGGTAACATCCATAGGCCTCTAATATTTCACTTTAGTTGTGGGGGATCTGATGAACCAATGTCCATGATATTTTGTTTAAATGATAATTATCCAAAAATAAGGCTTAAAATCCCAAAGATGATGGAAAGCATTCACGACTTCCAAACCATGATACACATGATATAAATTAATCCTTCACAAATATCCTTATTCCATATTTATACTCAGGATATTTAGGCAAATAAATCACAATATATATATATATATATATATATATATATATATATATATATATATATAACACAACCTAAATAATAGGGAGAAAGAGATAATATTGTCAGCAGTTTTCAAAATTTCATGGATATATTAATTATTGATCATTATAAGTCAAAAAGAGAGTGTTTTTCCAACAATTTTTTTTATATCTGTCAGTGCCAAAATCTCAGAACCATCAACTAATTTGGTTTAAAACCCTTATTTAATGACTTTAAAATCCTAATATAATTTTTATTAGTTCAAAATTTTAGGTACGTCTAAAAACATTATTAAAATACAAAATCCAATTTTTTTTTTTAATTGACTAAACGTATTTATCAAATCTACATATTTGAAATGAAAGTTTTTAGTCACCACCTCCTGATTTAGAAGTTATTGGTAAAAAAAGAGCCTCTATATCGGCTGCATTAACAACTGAATTTCTTAAAATTGGCTTTACGATTTTTTTATGATATTATGTTAGTACAATTAAAGGTTAATAAGTGATATCCAATGTACCACAAAAGCAAGTAAACAAAAAGTTACATATTAATAACAATTGACAAAAAAGTATCCATCCATTTTTAATAATTTGATGTTTTAATAATAACTATGATTTTCTTTAGTAATGGTTACACTTTAGCATTTAGAACAATTGACAAAAAAGTATCCATCCATTTTTAATAATTTGATGTTTTAATAATAACTATGATTTTCTGTAGTAATGGTTACACTTTAGCATAGTTTCTAAGGAATGTTTTTAGAGTTTCTTCACTAAATTAATATTTATTGTTTACATAAATTATTTAATGATTTCATCTTATGTAAAAACATTTAGACTATGTATGTATAATGTAAGAGGTTTCAGTAAATTTACAACATAAACTCATGCGACTGTATTAGATATATGTGATTATCATGTTACCTCCCTTATCCAAAGAATTAATACATTTCAACTGTTTTGAGAGAATATGAGTAAGGTTTTGTAAAGTCTATGATGAATTTCGATAGTACATTGCCAACAGTGGAAATACATTATAAATTTTAACCAACAATTATTAATTTAAATTTATATTTTTTATACTTAAGTACACAAACAAATACTAAATTTAATTCTTTATTTTTTATTGTTTTTAATCTTATACAGTTTTAATCAGATTAATTTAACTAATTAACTAGTGAGATTGTATACATCGTCCCTTGATCTAGTAAATAGCGCAGGAGTTAGGTGTTTGATGGAAAACAACTACTGCCCGGGTAAAATGACAAAGTAAATTAATTGCCCAGATTCCATTCAGTTATAAGACAGTGGATATTAAAACTTAGTGATGGGTTGAAGCAACAGAACTGTTGATCACTTGTTAGAATAGTGGAACTACGGTGCTGGTGATAGTTTTTTAATGACAATACAAATAGAAGTATGACATTAGAACTGTTTCAACTAAGGCAAGAGAGAAACCTCAACCAACAAATTTTTCTCAGAAATTTACTTCTTCGAAAAAGTAACTTTAAAACTATTATAAGTAATTTGTATGTAAAACAAAGAATAATAACTTACTTATTGATATTTTAAAATGTAATTATTTACTTAAGTAAATATGTAAGTTTATCTTAGTCTTACAGCACCTGTTAGTTTTCTTTTACACATGTATTTGTGTTTTCTTTTTAAATTATTATAAGGATTTTCTCTTTTGTTACTTTTCATGGGTTTCTCCGTTATTTCCTGGGGAAACCCATTCACTCCTAGGTACATTCTATTTTCTGTCATCCTCCTTAAATCTCCGTAGCATTTCCATTTTCTGCTCTTCACTTTTTCCAGTCTAGAAACAGATTATAACATTAGATATTATCTTAGCATTTTATTGTTTTAGTCAATAAAATTTACTCCTTAAGATGTTAATTCCAGTTCATTTGTATTAATTACATCCTACAGTCAACATTTAAAAAAGTTAAGATAGTAATTCAGAAACGTTTTAAATATTATAGCGTCTTTACAGAACAGTTATTTAAAAAATCAATTTTGTATGTTGGTATTGTTGATTTTGTTTTTCGTATTTTTGTTTACATTAAACTTCAAACGATTTCCAACACTTTGTAGAATTTAACAAAGTAACAATTACACCATTGCATTTTCTGTATTATTTTGCAGGCTGCAATTATTTTGGGTGTAACTGAATATAAGTTTTATTGTATACGTACAGAAATATAATTGTAAACAAAGCCATTTAAAACACTGCTGCCATAAAATGGACATAACACTATCATAATCATTAATAAATAATAATCATACAGTGAACTTATTAAAATATAAGCACAATCCATGGTCTACTTCATCCATGCTTATCATATAAAATTATAAAACAGATTCTATGTGCTTTGCTTTTGAACAATGATTTAAACTTATCCTCAGAGTTAAGCTAATGAAATATATAAAAACATTAAAATCATATTGTATTTTGTTTTGTTGTTGTTGGGTTAAATATCAAATACCATGACACTTATGAAAAATTACCAAATTCTTCACTTTTTTTCCGACTGTCTTACCTTCTTCTCATTGAAAACATTCAACATTTTTTTAGAATCCATTCTATTTGATTTTTCATCTAATTTTATAATAATAAACATACAAATTTATATGTCTAAAATTTCTACCTTAATTTCTTATATTGTTATGAACAAAAACATATAACATCACCGAATTTCCTTAACAGATACTTTTTTCAACTGAAGATGGTGTTTCATCAAAACACCACCTTGTTAAAAAATAAAGATTGTAGTTTTTTCTTTGTTTCTTTCATTTGGTGCTTGTATTTTCCACAAGTGTTCATTTAAAACTTCTAATATTCTTTTTAAACTCAAATGACTTGGGAGAACAGTTTTTTAATGATTTTTTTTTTTTTTTTTTTTTTTAATAGAATCTTCTCTTTCTTTACGCTTTATCAAAATTAATTGTATTCCAAAATATGTTTACCATGTACAATTACACCTGAAAATGAATTTGGAATAATTAACAATCTTACTAATTGAAAAAAAATATTAGAAATCAAATATTCATATTATATAAGATCAAAGACTATAAAACAAATCAAGAAAGAACCAATAAATCCAGTTGTTTGCAACCAAATAATAAAGAAGAGACTATTTCTTCATCTGTCTTTTACTGTTTTCTTCGTGATTGGAATTAAATATTTAGATTTTATTTTAGTGAAGTAATAGATTTTAATGTTTATTTTTTGTGAATAGGCTAATACAGCAATATTAAAAATTTGAGCACTGAGACACATAGTAATTGCATTAACCATTTTTTAAGAATAAAGTGTGAAAATATTAGACACTAATCACTAACCATCAAATTTAAACATATAATTCTGTGCCAAATTTAATGGTATCTTTAAACCTTTATATTATTAAATAAATGTTTAATATCTCTCATAGTGGCTAATAAATTAATTGTAGAATTTTTAATACTACCTAATTGTATTTGTCTAAACCTTTATCTAAACATGGTTCAATTATCAAACCACTTTATTTTTAAACTTATAATACATTTTGTTTCTTGTTTACAAACATTATATTTATTGTACTCTGAATATCAATTTCTACTAGAACTTTCGTGTTTTGCTTTACGGTAGTACCTACTAAAAACTATAAACCATTGCCTGTTTTTTTTCTTTAATAATAAAACCATTTTATTCTTTAATTTAATTTGTTTTTACTACAATTGAAAATAAACATTTAATGAAAACTTTGACCCAAACATACGAATATAATTTAAATTTGACTAAATTTAGCGGCTTATTGACCTTTGAGTAGGCCAATATTGACCTTTTAATGTTAATGACCTGTTGTTGTTGTATTATTTGTTGTCGCACTGACATTATAACTAAATAAATATTTTTGCTTTTACACTATTTAAAACAGTTTTAATATTTAAAACAAGACAATTTTTAAGAAGGATTATTATTTTTATACATAGATGAGGCAATTTTCTTGGTTATATGTGGGCTTATATTTTAAAATTATTTCATTTAGTCTGATAAAAATTGGAAACTGGTATAGTCAAAGGCAAATGAAAAAAGTAAACATGAATTGAGTTAGGTAATTAAATATGAAAATTTAACTTAGCTTACATTTAAAGTACCTTGGCTGCTGCAATGTCTAATTGAAAAGTTAATCACCTAAGTAGTCTTCATCAAATTGTATTATTCCATTGGTTTCTTTCAGTGTTTGAAGCACTACGATTCTGTTACAAAAATGTATGTCTATGTTATGTTTCATTTTGTAATACTAAATTGTTGAGTATTGCAAGTTTAATAATATTACCACCAGTTTATTGATGATGTGGATATCAACTGCTTTTAGAGTTTGTTGTTGGCCAAAATTACAACAAAGTAGAATGTATTTTCAGATGTTTCCTCACTTCCCTAACCAAATTTGAAAATAAATGTATTTGTATTTATATGATGTACTTTCAGAGGAAATTGTTTGTTTCGGGTATTTGGGCAGTAACTATTCTTATGTATATTGATATTTTAAAATAATATTTATTGTTTTCTGAGGTAATATCCATTATTTTTTTATCAGTTTTATGATTGAATTACTTGATACTCTGCCTCTCATCCCAATCATCTGTATAATTTAAATAAATACACAGTTTGTTAGCTATAATATAAGCATTGCTTCTTCTTCTTACATTTCACCCAATTAGACATTCTTCCCACAACTGATGCTTAAACTTGGAAAGTTTGTAAATGTTCAGAGGAGTTTACTTATTTTATCAACACACTTCATATAAATGCTTTATATATATATATATATATATATATATATATATATATATATATGTTACTGGGTTTTGATTGCTAGACATTTAATTTTACTGTCCATAGGTTATTCTTCTTTTTTACGATTCACCCAATTAGACATTCTTCTCACAACTGGTCTTTAATCTTGGAAAGTTTGTAATGTTCAGAGGGGTTTACTTATTTTATCAACACACTTCATCTAAATGCATCTTTTTTATATTATTGGTTTTTGATTGCCAGACATTAATTTTACTGTCTATAGGTTATTCTATTATTACAAAATTTATACAAAATATTATTAGATATTAATAAATACTAGAAAATGAACAGGGGTGTTTTGAAATGGACAGAAGTTGGTGTTGTGGGCATATATGATAAGGTTGGTAAATTTATTTCTGCAAAAACAGATCATAAATACCGAGACAAGTTTATTTATTTATTTTTAATTTTTTTTTTTTAACTTACAGTATTTGGTTTCTGGAATTAAAAATATTAAATAGCTGAAAACATTTCTTAAAATAAATTAATAATTTAATTTTAACAAAACTGATTTAAAGGTATAATTGCTTAAATTGATTCAAGACAAGTTAATAACAACGTTAAAATGTTATAAATGTAGGATTATCTGTCAGCATGTCCCCCAGAGTGTGCGCATCCATATCAGTTCCCTTCTCTGCATGCTAGAGTAGCTTAATTAATGTACATTCATCATATATAAGCACTTACATGAATATTAAATTAGGCCTAGTATATTTCAAAGTATCAAGAGCACATTATAACTATTTCCTTCCTTGATTTTTTTCACCAGTTATTCAGGATAAAACCACTTCAAGTTATTGTAAGTACATGCTTATATTAAATCTAGTAGAATTTGTGTGTTTTGTTGTTGTCTGTACCTATAATGTAGGACTTTTATCTTCTTTTATTAGGAGTTTTGTTTTGTAGGTAGTTGTGTATTCTGTAATATGTAAAATAGAATCCATTTATTTCCATAGCTCCTCTAAAATATACATTTCGTTTAACTCTATGCTATTTGGTCAGTAATTTGAAATCGATAAGTCAAATAAACAATTAACTTTTTTTTAATATCTGTAACTTAAATTCATTAAATAACGTAATTGTTTAAAGTATGATTTAAACTTATATCATGTTTATCTTTTCTTAATACAATAGAACCTCATAGCAAGACTCTCAAGGGGATTTGGGAAAACAGTCTTGTTATCGAGGGACTCTTCTAGTTGAAGTTCGTGACATCAAGGTTATGTTGACTAAAAGTTGTACTATCAAGGTTTTTTTTGTGAAACCCTCAATAGCATGTTTTGTTTTAAAAAGTACATTTTATTATTATTGTAACAAAGTATGTACTGTAATCTAACTGGTTAGTAAATAAAAACTGGAAGGGTGAAGTCATTCTATAAAGGTTCCGTTGTGTAAAACGACTTACTACTGAGGTTGAAATCTTGCTATAAAGGTTCGGTTTTGCAAAAAGACGTGTTACAGAGAGTCAGAGCAGTTATATGTATGGGGACATAAATCTGCTCTATAGAGGTGTCTATAACATAACTTGAGAGAGGTTTCATAAAAATTTAATATTGTTGAACCTATTACCAATTTACTAGCAAACTGAAGTTTAATAAATAAATTAATGTAGTTATTATTTGTAGCCATGTTTTTCAATTTTATATTGACTACAGCTGTTATCATACTTACAAGTTGCATCATCAAACTAGCTTACAAGAGTATAATGTAATTTACACAGTTGTTTACACATACTAATAATTTTAGTGTAATTTAATAACAATGACACATAACAATAAAAATAAAGTAAAATTAATGATATACTTACGTGTACAACATATACAATTAATAAATAGTGTATTTTACTGTATTACAAAGTTGTGACCACACATGCCTATTAAATTTTTTAATATTTAGTAATCCGGCTGGTTGACTAGTATATTATAGGACTTTGATACTTTTGAAAATTGTGTCTACTTGTAATTTTGGGACAGCTGATATTTGTGCTTAATGTTTTATAAAGTAGGTACTCAAAGTCTAAAAATAACTCGAAAATCTTCCGAGAATTTTTTCTGTTACTATCTTGAAAAAATACTATTTAGAGTCCTTAGCAAATGTAATAGAAAAACCATTATCATTTCCCCCATGGCAGTAATTTTGGCAGTCATACATATATCGTTCAATTTTAACGATGGCCTCCAAACCCTCAAAAATTTTGAAACTTACAAAAATTCTAACCCAATAAAATTTAAAATGAGATAAAGTTAGGAATTTGATTTTCTGATAATTGTACTTATAATATTGATAATATAAGTTCCATTATTTGGATAGGAAGGGTGGATGGGTAAGGTGGGGTGGCATGCAACTTACAATTTAGAAGAAGGAAACTATAATGTGACACCTATTGAGGTTTTTGCTCTAAAGGGTTTTAAATTATTTGTATATTCTAAACTATTTTCAAAATGAAGATAATTAATATAGCCTTAATTCTTTTCTCAGTAACAATAATTATTATTACCTTACATTCTCCTTTTCCCGAACTTCTCATCTTTTTAACCAAAAGATGTCCGGAAATACAATTAAAATGTCTAGAATTTTCATGGTCATAAATTTTTTTATTTATTATTTTTTTTATTGTTCATGAAATTACTCCATTCAGTATTTTAGTATTGATAGTTTAATATTGACTGTGAAACTCACCATTGTCTAATCTCTTTTCACATTTTGTATGTTTGTACTTATATTCTTATTGGATATGAAATTTAATTGTCCAGTGCATTTTAAAATTAAGATGTAGTTTTTATTTGTTATGGTGTTGTACGTTATTAAATTTGTAAAAATGTAAATTTAGTGAACATACATATTAGAGATAGGAATGTTTTAAAAATTGAATGTTTGGTATATTAAAGTAGCAAGTTTGTATCTGGAGCAAATAAAGTTACTGATGATTGTTATGTTATGAGTTAACATCTCATATTCTGATACAAAAATATTTTGAGGAGAGAGTTGTTCATCAAAAATATAATTAATTATTAAAGATAAATTATTACTTAAATCACTTTTTCAAACATACATGTTAAGATATATAGGTACATCCATGATAATCTTTTTTAGTGATATCAAAATTTTAAATAGAATATTAGAAACTCTATATTAACTTCATTAGAAAACATGTAAATTGATTTTTTTTTCAGTGTAGATTATACATTTCATACTAATTTTGTTAAAATTTGGATAAATGTTTTAATTCCAAAAATAGCAAGAGGTGGGGGGGGGGTTATTTTGAATTAGAGAAACAATCTCAAATGAAATAATGTTAATGAACATACTAACATGTAAAAAAACAAGTAGTCTTTTCAACTGAAAAAGCATCAGTCCTATAAAAATCAGGTGAGTTCATGATTTTGAAAACTTAATTGAGATACTCGTTGTTTTCAAAAAATATGAAATGGATTTTATTTATATATATAAGTATTTCATGTCATTACATATTAATAAACATTGTGAAAAGTTATTTCATTGTAATTAATTATTACAATACATAAATATTATTTACACTTCCATTTCAATATTTTCAAGAAAAATCCCATCTTATGGATGTACTTAATAATCTATTTTTCATTTAATCTTTTAATAAATTATATTTTTATCACTTTGCTTGATCACTTTGAACAATATTTTATTCCACCACCAGTTTTCACAATTTGCACAAAGTTTTTGTATAAATAAATTTTGATAAAACTGTCCTGAATTGGATTATCATAGAAGATGGTCATAAAACAAAAAATCCTTGAAAGGTCCAAATCAAAACGGATGCATTAATTAACTTTGGCATCTTTTACACAAATTAATACCTAGAAATTATTAAAGGATGCATAAATTTGAGGTATTGCAAAATCTTCCCTAAAAACATTTTTCAAAGATTTTACCCTTTTTAATAAGAGCATAGGAGCTGAGGATATTTTGTCAATTTAATGCAAAAATGTGACGATAAGGATTTTTTCAATGCAAAATAATCCAAAAGTACTGGAGATACAAAAAACTTTACCTTTAACTTTTGTGAAAATAAATGTTAGTTCTGGTGATTATTTGACCACTGCATTGTAATCTGCTTTTGGTAATCTCAATTTGGTTTTTATCAATCCCTTACCTTGATCATTGATCAGGCACTTAACCCCACCATTGAAAATGTCTGTGTTTTTGCACATATTTTGTGGTTTATACAAATTTTAAACCAGTTTAAAAGAATACTTAATTCGTCATTGTCTTGGGTACTTACAGTATATTGATTTATGGTCCTGACTTTAGTAATGTACAAATAGTGTGATTTTGTCAAATTTAGACTAATATTAAAAGTAAAGATTAAAAATTCCTCAAAATGGTACAAATTTGAAACAATGTCATTGCCTTAAATTTTAAACAGCATTCGTTCAAAACAGGACGTAAAGTTATCATATTGTTTTAGTAAATCTATACTGTTTTATTACAGAATAATTACAATCTCTGAATTAGTGTAATAATACAAGTTTATAATTTTTTTATCCTAGAAAAGTTTAGTTTGAGCCCTAAAAACTGTTTTTGTCAATCTAAATGAAAATCACTTTTATTTTTTATTTTTTATTTTTCTTGTTTAAAAGTGAAAAACCTCTCGGTAATCATCACCTTATATCACCAAAATAAAGACCTCAAATACTCTAACACCATCAGGAACAGAAATGCTTTTTTTTTCATTTGCCTGACTACCATTCAGCATTAAATATAAATTCATAGAAAAACAATTTCCTTCAAAGCTAACCCTTTGTAACAAAACAGCATATATGTATATACTATAAAGTCAGAAATGCTCAAAGCATGAAATTTAGATATTCATTGCAAATACTCATATGCCGTTCAGCTAGCAAATGGTTACTTATGTCCAAGTATTAAATAAATGTGTATATAATAGTCAGGCAATGTCAGCTAAAAGTCTAATTAGTTATTTTAATTTTATTAAAACTTGTACTTTTGTTTAACCAAGTAAATATTAGCATAAAAATGTCTGGAAAAAAATGATATTTTTATCTTTGATTGATTTTTATACCTAAATTTACTCTTTTTTAAAACATTTATAGATGTATTCTTGTTCTTCTTATTAATATAGATTTCTGTTGTTAATTCTTTACTGTGTTTAGTGACTATTTCAGTATGTTTGAGGAAGCATGATATGTTTTAATCAGATATTGCAGTTATCTTCGTTTTTGCATTATTGACTTTAGCATGGTCCTTGTCAAACCTGCCAAAGGCTTCCTTTGTAGTTGCTAGGCGAGTCTCCAATTCCAGTGTCTTTGTTTTTGCACAATCTGCTGTTAAACAAAAATACTGTCAGTGTATGATATCCTTTTTCAGAATCCTGCTGATTATTCTATAAAATTTAATCCAAAATATGCTGTCTTTAATTCATTATTGTACCCTGTTCGCATAAAGTTCATCCCTCAATAGTTTGAGGTGTTGTTTCTTTCCCTTTTCGTGAATATGTATGTAATATAGCGTCTATGATTCATTTTCACTTTTTGACCATTAGATCCTTAGCTGAACTATTCCCTCGCTTAACATCTTAGGAAACATTTATTTATAGAGTAATAAGAGATGTAGCCTACATGAAAGGCAGGAAGATGCAATGAATCACCTCAATAGATATGAAAGAGACACAGTCTATCTCAGAAACTGACATTTTTTTGGAGATGGGAATCTATATATTTTGTTTGGCTCCTTAATGGTTTCATTTAAGAAATAAATTACCTTTTTCCTTATGGCAGATATTTCCAAATTTTTAACTGTTCCAAATTAAAAAAAAAAAAAATCCCTACAATATACTACCAATATACACCTTAATATCAAAAGTGAGAAAATCAAGTCCACCCATTTGGATGCATCTGCTTTTTTTATTTGGATGCATCCACCCACTTTCGTCATTACAAAAACCATTTTATTTTATTCAGGGTCATTTAAAAGAGTTTTTTCATTCCATAGAATATTCATTGGTTTTTATTTACCTATTACAAAATTTATATTTATTATGTATAGCCTATATAAAAAAATTAAAACAACAGTTGATTTACATATAATTTATGCTATACTTTTTTTATAGAGCCTAGTAATTTGCTATACCTAATCCTGATTTTTTTTGTTTGTTTAAATGTTTGTTAAACCTCAGAAAACATCAAACCATATATTTAAAAGTTATAAAACACACGCGCGCACACACACACATATATATATATATATATATATATATATATATATATTAGTTAAAAAAATACATAGGAAAAATACTCAAAGTTTCTATAATAGGATGTCTTGTTTTATTGTACATTTGTTGTTCAAAATCAAATTATTACTTTTAAAATGTTACTTTTTACAGCAAAAGTAAATAAATATAAATAAAATTAACATATAAAATGTTTTCCTTAATAAATTTATATATTTATATAATCACAAAAACAAAAATTTTAATAAACCAATTTTTTTATTAATGGAGACAAAATCATAAAAATGAAAAAGTTATATAATATCACTTAATTTGTTCAATATTCTAAACCAACTATTGAAACATGTTTTTAAATAAGTACACAATTTTTTATCTCAATTACAGTGTTACAATTTAAGACAACATCCAATGCTTCTAACTGATTTTTTTTTTTTTTCTAATTAACAAAATAATATTCTCTGTATTCAATAAAAGTTTTACATTCCAATAGGAGATGTGTAATTGAGTCTGGTTTATCAGATCACCAAAGCAAACTACCACCATCTAGCCTTAAGGTGTATTTTCGTTCCTTTAATAACTTTTGAATACTGTACATTTGCTAAGGGAGCCTGAATAAATACTTTTAAAAATTCTAATGGAAAATTTTAAAAAGATAAAACTTTTGGCAGTTGTATGGACTGATGAATATGATATAAGTATTGTATCTTATTTTATAAACATGTTTAATATTGTAACTAATGAGATTATATTTAATAAACTTTTTTTAAATTTATTTCATTAAGTCTTGTACCTCCCACAAGTCCACAGCTTCTATCTTAATCGAATAATTTCACAAGAAAAAACACCAGTTAAAAGGAATTTGTTCATTGTCTGTTAAAGTATTATTAATGAAATACTTTTTTCATAAAATTTGGTTAATTGTCTAATAAACTTCTTTTTTTTAATAAAGCTGGTGACCAAAAATCATTATTTATGCATAGATTCAATTACAGAGCATTTTAAGACTTTTTATTCTTGCCTTTTACCTTGTAAGAATTTTGGTTGTTGGGGATCCACTAGATTTGATTTCCCGAATCACTATTGCTTGTCTGTGATAGGATTAAAATCAGTGACTCAGTGTTTTAAATAAGTGCAGAGACGAGATTAACTTGTGTATTATTAATATTATTTTGTTTTAATAAATTATAATTTTGTTTTAATTTACTAATATTTCAAGACTTATTGCTAAATTTTATTAACCTTAAACATCAATACTTATCTAACTTTCTAGAATTTATTGAATTGATAATTATTAAAAATATTCAGATTTGCGCTAAAATGAACTGTGCCATGTTTTCTATACAGGCCACGCAAGGTTTAATTATATAAAAGATCCATTTCATTTTAAAGAGTTTAGTTACAATCTTATATACAATTGCTTACCTATAAAAGATCCATTTCATTTTAAAGAGTTTATTTACAATCTTATATATAATTGCTTACCTATTCAACATAATGAAGCATTTTTATATTACTTAAAGCTATGCAGTTTTAATTTCTATATGATATTTACAAAAATTTTGATATTTCTAGCTCCTTTAAAAGTGCTTGGAAAGGTATCGTAAGATGGTTATTTCATCTAATTTATACCAAAGGAGTTTTAAATAGCCTAGTTATTAATAGCTTTACTAAAATGCTATTTTTTCCATACATTTATTTATTTTTTTTTTTTCTATAGTATGTTTAGTTAAGAAAGTAAACATTATTTCCCTCTTTGAGTCCAGCAAAGCGAGAAAGCCAATAGAGTGATTTATTATTAGTTCGCTCAAGTCAAGTGATCTATCTACAAGCTTTTACTTTGTAATAATTGTAAAGAGAACATACAGTTTTCGATCTAGGTTTGTATCAAGTTTAAAAGTGAAAACATTTCCATCTCAATAATTTAAAGACATATACTCATATTAAAGTAATATGTCTAAATTGAAATCAATCTGAAATGTTAAATTTATCAAACCAATAGACCTAATTCTAGCTAAATAAATTCAAACTTATTTTTCTTCTAACATAAAAAATAATACCAACATTTAAAGCACATTAATTTTGCACTAAATTTTGTAAAATTTATTTAGGATTTGCAGTAAAACGAAAAAAGAAACACTGGTGTTTCTATTTTCAATACTTAATAAATTTATCCGAGCTAAAGGTTGAGGTTAATAATAAATCTGCTTCATTATCACTAAGGGCTGCCTGTAGCTGTAGACACTGTTTATACTTTTTCCTTTGTTTTAGTTCTCTCCTCTTGATTTAATATAAATAATTCATATTAAATCTGATTTAACAATGATTAAATCTCACTTTTGTATATATATATATATATATTAGTGAGTTTTTTTTATTCCTACCAACACTTATTTTATTTCTTTGAATGTGTATTATTACCTGTAACTTAATATTACAAACTGTGTTATATATTCTAACTAAAACTCCAAATGAGAAATTTGTATTTCAGATACTAATGATTTAATAATAAGTACATCATTCTAGAAATGTATTTTATTTTGTACACACTATAATGTAATAAACAAGTTTTTTGTCTACACACGGAGATCCAATTTCAGAGGTCTTCACACTTTCATGTTCAACAGAGATCTTATTTATTGCTATGTGAATATGTTGTCAGGATTTTCCAGGCAAAATGGACAGTGTGTAGAAAATTGTTTAATGATGTCAAATAGTCTGAATAAGTAGTGATATTAATTAGCCCTCTACATAAAGAGTTGTGTCTTCATTGTTTATAATTTTTTGTTCTTTATGCAATTTGTACAAGTTTGTCTCAAAAAAAAAAAAAAGTATATTGATTTTCCTATCTACGACTTGGCGTTGCATCACATCATTGATGTATTTAGCCGTTAATAATACATCTTGGCTGTATGTACATACTTGTTTCAACTAAATTGATTGAGTTTAGATCCATTGCTATTTTTGTATGGTTATGTTTTAAAACTGTGTAATGTTTATGATACAGAAAAATATCAAACAACATTATGGTAACAAATTTTATGTGGAACTCAACAACTATTCCACCGAGACATTTTTGATTATTTAACCGAGCTTATGAATATGCCACTCTATCGACAACTATAGTTTTTAAGTGGTACAAAACTTTCAAAGGGTGCCAAAATAATGTTGAAGATAAACCTCATTCTAGAAGACCAATCTTAACAGCAAATATGAAAGTGGTGAGAATTGTTATGACAAAATCTCACCAATTAAGTATAAGAATAACTAAGTATAAGCAGAAGAAACAGACTTCTAAAACATCTAGTTCACAGAGTTCTAACAGACCATTTGTACATGCGAAAAATTTGTGCAAAACTAGTGTCCAAACACAAATGTCTGTGGAGCAAGAAGCGAACCAGTTGGAAATTTGTCAGTATTTACTGGAAAAATTTGAAATTAAGCCAAATTTCTTGGATAAAGTAATAACAGGAGATGAATCATGGGTGTTTGAGTATGAACTAGGAGACAAAACAGCAAAATAAGGAATGGCACACAAAAATTCTCCTCTTCCGAAGAAAGCACACATAAGCAAATCCAAGATAAAAATAATTATTAAAAAAATTTTCAACAGCCAATGTATTTTCCAAACAATGTTTACCTCCAGGACAGGCAGCCCTTCTGCAATGATGTCTTGAAACGACTTCATAAAACGAGTTGAACAAGTCCAAAATATCATTGTAGGTGATAGGGTCCTTCAACACAATAACGTGCCAACTCATACAGCATTTACAATTAGAGAAATTCTGATGAAGAAAAACATTACTATCCTTCCACATCTTCTCTACATCCCAGATCTATCTCCATGTGATTTCTACCTCTTCCATAGGTAGAAGAGATACTTTTTGTATTTACTCTGTAAATTATTTTGAGACTGGAATACATAAAAAAAATGTAACCAATTATCTTAGAACACTTACTGAAATAACTTCCAGTACTGTTAAGATAAGTGGAAATTAAATTAAAGGGTAGTACTTTGAAGGAGATAACTTGTAATTTCACTGAAAGCTAATTTACATTTAAATAAAACATTAGTACACTTACTTTTGGAACAAACCTCTGATCTATGAACAGCTCAATTTTTGTATTATGTTTTTAAAATGAGTTTTTCCTTTTCTAAAAATATTTTTCATCATTACACTTAAGAGCTTGTGTTTAAATTTAACTATTCAATCCACTAAGTCTAATCTGTACCCCTAACTTTCTCGCAAGGATTGATGTCACCTTTAATTTCATATCAGTTTGTTTAGCCACCTTGCAAAATTAGGTTTGACATTTTTTTTTTTTTTTCATAACCATCTGATATAGGTGAGTTTTTGTATTGTTTGATTGGTTATAGAAAAATTCGGATGTCATCTGAATTAGTATCCACAGGATGTGATGTAATGGTTTGTCAAGGATAATGTGTCTGATTCATCTCGAGAATATAATTATATTATTATGGTAGATTGTGTAGCAACCAGTGTCATCAGGTATATATATATATAACTCGCACCTCGGAAATAAGGTAGTCATCTGCCTCATGTTAGGACTATCATTAAGTGATAAGCTTACATGTTTTAATCTCCAATGTTTAAAGTTTGATTGCAAAAATAAAGATCATCCCTCTGAATTAAATAAAGGGATTCAGATTATATTGATATAAGTTTCCCATTACAATAAGTTTTACATTTCATTTGTTAAATTGTTAAGCCTTTAAACATTTATTTCATTTGTTTTCATGAAACACAATTTGTCAAAAGTTAGACAGCTGCAATTAAGCAATTAACAGTATTTTTGTTTTTTAGCCTTATTTACGTGGTTTGAGAAATACTTAGAACAAATAAAGCACAAGTACTGTTATATTTTATAATATTTATAAGAATTTGATGAACCTCATCTACAATTAGATCATGCAATTATTGGGGGATATAGAATTCATTAAATTTACTTATCTCAGCTACTTATTAAAATGCTACCGTTACCACTTTTAAAAACCACAGAAGTCACACATTTCATTCAAGTTTTCAATGTAAAAATATAGAGTACTATATTCACATGATTTGGTCTTTCAATAGTTATAAATTCACATTAATATCAAAATGGACTTAAATATGCTACTTTCATTTAAATAAATAAAATCCCTGTTTTCATTAGTCACAGCTAGTTCTGGCTACCAAGTAACAATTTGATATACCCATCCAGATTAATCTATACTTGTACAAAAAGTAGAAAATATTTTCAAATGTGCTCATAAACAATTATATAAATATCTAGTTCATATTTGGGCGAAGTATGGTATGTTGCTCATTTCAGAAACAACACATCAGAGTTTTTTATGTGAATTAAAACAACACATTCTGAATTTGCTATCTCATGAACAGTTTTTATGATCAATTTATTGATTGTCATTAAATTTGTAGAACTCATAATGCATAACAATACCCAAGAATGAATTTACGATTTTTTAAACTGGCTTATCTCAGAAACAATTATGTCAATAGCCTTTTGGATTGTTTTATTCTTTTTTTTTTTTTTTTAGGTCATACACATAACAAATAAATAAACCAATCAATTTTTATACCCAAATTGAGACTTTTAGTGATTAATATAAGGTGATGTATCAGGATTATATATGTATCCTAAGAAGAAACATATATTGTAATTTATTAAAGATTTTGCAAAATAATACACAAATTAACAACATTTTAGAATATCTCCGAAAATTGAAGTTGTTTTATCTGTGAAAATATTAAAAATGAGTATAAAATGTTAAAACATCTTGACATAACAATAACAAAACCTGTATCCAATTTATGAAGAGATTAGTGTTATATGTGTTATCATTTTAAAATGAGTAAACTATTTTCTAAAATAGCATGTTAGTGTATGTTTGCATGTCTATGTAAAGAGGCAACAAAAATTGTTCCTTTGTTTAAAGTTTGTTCTTATTTTTTTAAATTATATTTTTGAAATTGTAATTATTATTTAATTTATATGTACTTATTAATTATTATATTAAATAATAAAATATAAGCCTTTTTAGTTATAATTTACAAATAAATAAATAATTAATCCATGTAACATTGAATTCTTGGGAAATCCTTGGGAAAATTCAAGAATAAAAAAAAAACTCATCACTATCCAGATATAATCTACATAAATTCCCAAATTAATTACTTTAACACGTTAAGTGCAATGGGGGGAGGGGGCGATCGGTATGACAGCAAGCTCATAGTTAAAGTGACGTGTCGGCCGATCGGTACGACACTGCCATTAATGCAAGGTTTTATTTTAGAGTCTTTTACCAGTAAGTGTTGCAACCTAGCGGAAAACACATACATTAAGTGAAATGTGGAAGATTGTAGCTAATACCCGTAGATATTTCATTTTGTTATCTTAAATAGTGTTGCGTAGCAACCAAATAAAATACCTCATCAATATGTTAATTTCGTCGTACCAATCGGTATGGTAGCGAAATTTTCAGTTGGAATTATGGATTAATGCATTAAAACAAGTAATATACAGTTTGAACATTCTACAGTTGTTATATTTTTTTAAAATAAATGTATAAAAGTTAACTATTACGGTAAGCAAACAATAACTTTTGCATATTTTTGTATAAAACATTGAACAATTACAAAATTGGAAAGCAATTTTTTAAAACTGTTTAACAATGTTATTTATTTACAATTAAGTTTTAAAAAATCATTTATTTATATTATTACTGTCTAAACTGTAAGATGAAAGCATTTTGAAAGCAAAATGAAAGCATTTAAAATCTGTTATTGACAAGTATTGGTGTTGCAGTCGTGGTCCTACATTGCTTTTGTAAGTGAGCCAAGCATTTACAATGCAGATGCCAAATAAAAAGTAAATGTTCTGCAACTTTATGGTACCATCTTAGTGTCTTTCGTACTGCTGAGTTGTACAACAACATTTGATCAGCAACATCGATGCCGGATTTTTGCTCATTGTACTCTGATATTGCAAGAGGCTTGAAAATGACATTTCCTCTTCAATCTCTCTTTCCAGTTTGAACCATGTCGACTTGATGTTTACTCGACGCGTTTCCCACCACTGAGTCATGTGTTACCAACATCACAGACCAAAGTTATCCTAGGAAATCAATCAAAAGTGTGGTCGGCCAATCGGTCGACACGTCAAATTCAAACAAAATATGGTATTCAAAATGACATGCCGGGCCGATCGGCCTATCATTATTTTGAATGTTTTGTAAAACAATTTCTCAAAAAATCAGTTCTCCATATAACCATAAGACCACATATATACAGGTTATGTCATAAAAATTGTTTATTTAAGTTGGCACTGTATGATAAAAGTGGCACATCTGGCTTGGCACTTAACGTGTTAAATGGAAACATGCACTTGTTGAGTTTATTTTCATAAATCTTGTCTGGTCTAATAGTAATATAGTCGTTCGTCACTTCACCCTAAATTCTAATAAATATTGAATGAATATTTACGTTGTAAAATTAACCATTTCTTACTTTGATTTGTAATTTTAATTTTTATACTTATTTATCTCAACCAAAGTTTAAGTGATTGAATTTACACTTTATCTTAGCATTAATTGGTGTTTATATAGTTTAAAGTTTACAATTAGTTTAACTGAATCTTTTGATTTATTAAATTTATTCCTTTTTTATAATTTTATTAGTTTTATATTTTTGTTAAGTTACCTTTTGTTTAAGGTTAAAGTAGTAAGTGTTTAGAAGTAAGCTAATTGTATTAAAATAATAGTTTGTAGTGATGTATAAACATGATTTGTCTATTTTTAGATTATAAATTTACACAATATTTAGTAATCCCCCTCCCTCCCCCAAAAATAATAATTTTGATTTTTTAAGATTTAGATCAGCGGTTCTCAACCTTTTTGCAGTTGCGTACTCCTTACCAACTTCTGTTCATGAATGTACCCTTGGACTATAATTAGTATCTAGTGCAAGTCTAGTGTCAGTAATGAGGAATCAGTTCAGTAATAGAGTTAGCAATAAATACAGTTTAAAACTACCTATATGAGTAGTATATTTTGCGATTACATTTTAACACTTCAATACTACATATGAAATATAACAGAAAGTACTTTATTAATAAAAATTATAAAAAAATAATTAGTTTTATTATAATTATAAAAATTTTAAAAAAACTTTAAATTGTAAAAACTCCTCTCACTTTTTTCCTTGCAATTATATTAATTTGAGCCCTGTACTTCCTATGTTGCACATATTTTTTTTTAAAGTTAGGTTCAAAAGAAGCCAAGTATAGTCTTATGTCTGAGGCAGCATCCAACTTGTTTCCGTATTTGCAATTTAACACCATTAGAGAGTTACAATTCATGCTCTTTCTAAAAGTCATTCAAAGTCTCAAATACTTCTGTCTAGCCCTGAAGAATACAACACCTCCAAAATTCAATATTTTTCATCGTAAATTCTATTTTCTCTGATACTCTGAACTCTTTTCTATGATGACAAGGGGGAAAGAGTTATCTTTAAAAAACAACTGCACTCATACCTAAGCTTGAACTTTCTTTGAAGGACTTTTCCCGGGAAGGCCACCTTACTTCTATGTGATAAAGTAAGCTAAAATGAAGGCTATCCATTTCTTCACAAATAGATATGGATTAGCCTTGAATTTAAGTCCTGTGACTTGATAAAGTTAACCATTTTCACAGCCACATCAAGAACAGTTTTAAATTCACCAGATAGCTCTTTGCAGGCAAGGCTTTGTCTGTGGATACAGCAATGAGTCCAGCTTACGGGGGGTGCCTCCTCTTTGATACAAGTTCGAAGACCAATAAAACACCCTGGCATAGATCTTGCTACATCAGTAGATAGGCCACAACAACTTTTCCAGGATATATCATTTTCAATCAAATACCTATCAATGACATTAAATATATCAGCTCCTTTTGTTGTTTCTGTAAAAAAAAATCTTCAACCTCATTTTTATACCTCATTCTTTTAATGACCGTTTCCTTAATATCATTTGACATATCCTTAATTCTGCGAGATATAGTTGAGTTAGAAACTGAGAAAGTGTTTATTTTCTTGGCATTCTCTTCAAGCATACAACTAACAGCATCCTTAACGCATTGAAAAATTAAATTTTCGGCTATAGTGTTGTTTTTCCAGATTTAGTAATGTGGTAACTAATTTTGTATGACGCTACAACCGTATTTCTGTTGTCTTTGTTAACTGACCCAAAATAAGATACTACGTTCTTTTGTTTTAAAAGACCTTAAAAAAAACTGTGATATTTTTTCTCATAGTTGGTATGTTTTGTTTGGAAATGGTGTGTAAACAGAGAAGGCTTCATGCTACTATTTGCTAAAATCTCGTCACACATTACATATTGTGGCTTAGGAGAGTCATCATCCCCTACAAAAAAAAATCTGTACATCAAATACTCATCTAAATATTTTCTCTTCTTTGTGCCTTTTAGTTATTGTTGCTTGTTTATATGCACTAACCCGTGTTAAGGGTTTTTTAGTGTCCTTTGACATACTCGACAAACAAACTTCTTTACTACTATTTTTTTACTGTACCAGTTTTTAGCCACTAATCCATAGTATTGTACAAACAAAGATTTAAGCTAACAATAATAAAAACTATCAGAATAATTATAAACACTTAATTACACTGCACATCCATTAAATATCAAATTGATTGGGCTGCTGAATACATGAACTGCAGAAAAGGCACATTGTACAGTAGAAGCTGACAATACTGACAGTAGCTGGTGGATCAGTCTAATATTCGAGAGCCCGTTCACCCCTCGCTTCTCAGATATTGGACTCAAACACGATTTACGGTATGCCGAAATAGTATTTTAGTAGTATGCTGTTATAGCTTTTGATCTGAGTATTTATTTTATTTTATGAACTACTTGTTTTAACCATTTTTATTGTTAATAAAATTTCAAGCCATTGTAAGTAAATTGAAAACCCCAAAAAATTTAAAAAACTGTATATTTTTTAAAAACACTGATTTTATTTAGTTGCTTAATTCATGCCGCTTGGGTCATTGAATTACCTGATAGATACTAGATTTGTTATCTGTATTCTGGATTTTAGTATATTTACTTACTACAAACTAGTTTAATATGTGTCATAAAATTGCTTATATATGTTTGACATATTCTGTACTAAATTTTATTATGTTTGTTGGTATATATTAAAAAAATTTTAACTGTTTAATACTGTAACTCTATACAATAGACATGTCCGCCATTACACGTTTTCTTTCTGTGAACCCCTAGCGACCTCTGATGGTCCAGGTTGAGAACCACTGATTTTATAAAGTTGCAAGTATTTATATAAATAGATTCTTAATAATTTAATGATAATTATGTAATAAATACATTTTTAAAATTTGTAATAATGAATTTTATTATATTGTTATTTTAGTCTGAAGTAATTTTATTATGTTTAGAAAGAAGATCAACATTTATACTAACTCTATGTAAAGCTATACTGTTTCAGAAAATGTTTAACTATTTTATTATTTGATTCACTTGCCAGATTTTGTGTCGTGTACTTTGTAGTACAGTATGATGATTTTTAATTCATGCACTTATATATATATATATATATATATATATATATATATATATATATATATATATTTAGTTAAAATAAGAAAAAAAATGATAAGAAGTTATTTAAAAAAGATAAAAATAAAATAATTTTTTTAAATGTAGATTTACAAAAAAATATAAATAAAACAAAACTTCACTGTCTAGAATATTTATGTTATTTTGAACTTTCCTCTAAGATTATATAAAATTTAATTTGTAACATTCATGAACCAAAGAATGTAATCATGAGTTATTAAAGTTATGATTAAACTTTAAATGTTGATGTATTGTTTTACTGTTTATGAATTTATCTTCATTGAATAAGAGGATCTAAAAATAAATAATACCAATAAAATAATTTAAATCATTTTGTTGTCACCTGTATGTTGAATCTTTTAAATATATTTTACGTTTTTACGTTTTTTTTTTTGTTTACTTATAGAATCTGAAAAATGTTTCTTAAAATATTAATATACGAAAACCAAAATATTTAATTGTCAGTGTGAAATACCAATAGGTAATAAGATGAATATTATAATTTGAAAGGATTTTAGAAATATATTTTATAATATGTTAAAAACGAAAACAGCAGCACCAACAAATTATTTTTTTTTCAAATATACCAAATCTAAAAAAAAAATGTATTTTTTTCAGGATATTTGATACACACATACGTTCTATAATGCAGGGCATTTTCAAAACTTGTAAATGAATTTTAGATAAAGGTTCTAGTAAAATTTTTCTTTTAACTGTCAGAAATATTTATGATTGTTTTAAAATAATTTTATATTTTTTAATTGAAACATATTTTTTGCTGTAAAATTGTTTAATCTATTAGGCCTCACAAATCACCATGCGTCAATGTCTGTAATGTTTTAATGAATCTCTAAAATGTATAATGTGTATAGTATATTTACCACCAGTTTCAAATATTTTATATCTCATAGTGGTTTCATTCTTTATAAATTATATACATGTTTGGGAGAGAGATAAATTGTATAACATATATTTTTATGTATTTTTAATATCTTAATATTTCATGTTTAATGACATTTAAAATAACAAATAGGCTAAAGCAATTAAGATTATATATGAATTAAATTAATCATAGGGATGTGTCAGCCCTTATTATTCATTGTCACAGCTGAATTGATATAATATTTTTGAATTTTTTTTTTTAGGGATCAAATAAAAAGCAAGAGCTATGGAGCAAGACCGAATTATTGGTAATTGTTCCTACTAACTTTCATGTTAATATGTTAAATAATTTTTTTTTCAATTTTAAACCCAACTTATGATTTAGTAGGAACTAATTTGCCTGATAATTATCATTTACAACACCCTTAATTAATTAATAGTCAACAAAATTTGAGGAATAAACTTTGGCATTTATGTAAATTTATAGTACTTTAATGTAATAATTACTTTGGGGCTGCAGTTTATTCTCCTTCTTTTTATTATTACTGTGATGTTTTACTTTGAACACAGTGTAAAACAATTCAAAGAGATATAAGGACAAGCTAGGGAAAATCTCAAACTTTTATGTGACAGCTGAAAAATAAAATTCCCACATTAATTTTATTATTATAATTTTATTTTTTGTTTGGAGAATAAAACAGCTGATAAAATTATTTAATAAGTGTTTAGTAAATTTGATTCTCTTAAACCAGATATTAACCTATACCGAAATCTGTTTACAGATTTTTGTCCGTGCTCAATTTGATTATGATCCATTGGATGATGACCTCATACCATGTGCTCAAGCAGGTATTGCCTTCAAAACAGGGGACATTTTACAAGTAAGTTAAATGGAATAGCAACATTGTTAATCAGTTTGTAAATAAATCTATATTGTTAATTTACTTTTAAATTACCAGTAACACAGTGTTTTAAAAGTTTAAATTCTCACAAATGTACTGCTTTGCTATATTCTAAATATAATTTAAATACTTGTTTTTCAGATAATTAGTAAAGATGATCACAATTGGTGGCAGGCGAGAAAAGACAATGCGGCAGGTTCCGCTGGTCTGATTCCTTCGCCTGAGTTACAAGAATGGAGAACCACATGTGTTGCTGTAGAGAAGAGTAAGCAGGAACAAGGTACAAAGTGTTTAATAATTTCTGTTAAAATTATTCTCAATTACTTAATACAATCAGTTCCAGCAGGTCAGCCTTCTGTAACATCTAACAGAAATAGTTTAGAGCTACTTGACAGATATTTATGTTGTACTTATTGTTTCAACCCGATATGCATTAATTACCAGAAATTATATAAAATTTGAAATTAATTTTTATTTGTTAAACATGTTATATTGATGAATCACATTCATATCTTTTTGTATTAAATCATTATATACAATCAAATTTAAATGGTTTGTTAGTTCATGCATTTTTGTAATAGCCAAGTAATAATGAATAACTATTACAGAAGGGGTTAAACTTTGGTGTAATAAAAAAATCACTCCTTTAGAAGCAGCAAATATATTTCTTTCAGATGATTATAAAGATATGTTTAAAAAATATGTTCTATTTTGGTTAAATCTGGAAAGGTAAATTCCAATTTGACCGACTCTGAAAAGACATTGGCTTCATTAAAGCAGGGTATTTCAAATATCAGAGTTACAGCTGATAAGGAAAAGGTAACAGTGATTTTAAATAACACTGAGAAGCTAAATTTGAAGTTCTTAAAATTGAGCAATATAAGTAGCTTAAATCAGATCCAACAACGCAATTCAGAATCTTGAAAAACCGCTGTCCAGAAAATAGAACATTTAATACCCTGTCCCCTCTTGTTTACATTATGTTCATAATATTCTAAACCATCACATTTATACAGCCTTCCAAAAGTACATAAACCTAGTTTCCCCCTCCAATTTGTATCTAATAGTCTTATTTTTCATATTAATAATAACGGCAATTTCGGCTATTCAGCTAATTTCAAGATTTTATTGCAAATAGTCATTATCCTTTGTTACAAATATAAAAAACATATTTATACACACACAAACATGTGTACACATTGAAATTATTTACAGTAGGCTCACTACGTAACCCTCGTCACATCGAACGACCCACAACGACCCATCCGTCGGTCGTTCATCGACCGTAAAACACGTAATTTGCAATTCAACATTTCGTCCACTTACAATCGTCCTATCGCAATAAATAAAATACTGTTAAAAAACTAATGTTTGGTAGATGCATAATCATGCAAAAAAAATAATAATAAATAATACCACAAAACGTTATAAATAATATTACAGAAATTACTAGTTTGCATATTTTTGATCCGTAATGTCAAAGATTTGCGCTGACAAGTTGTAAACAAAACTGACGTCATTTTTGTCTAATATTCCCAATTCGATATTTCTGTCAAACAGATCGACCATAACACTGTTCTGTATATCACATCTTTCTCTTTCGATCTGTGCTTTCCAAATCTTTCCATCTGTTATAGTTTTTATTATATAAAAATTAAACAAAATCAAGAATTTTAACTCATTTTTACACGCTAAAAATTACATTTTTTTTTTCAATTCAACTTTTATCCTAGTAAATATTATTTTATCGAAATGAATTATATATCACTGTAAAGATAATGTTTCAATCTTTCATACAGTATTCATATATACCATAATCCTTGTCTCTAAAACTAAAAATTGAACAATTTACTCAAGTTGTCGACTATTCCACTAGATCGTCTGACTTGACGCGATGGAGTTTATAAGGAAAATTTTTACTCTGTGTTCATATGATTTTACGAAATGGTAATACTTGTCCAAATGCCACAAGTTGACAATATTATATAGTATTTTTCTTTCTCTTTCGCTCTGTGCTTTCCAAATCTTTCTATCTGTCATAGATCGCAAGATATATTTATTTTATCATAGTAGTAACCAAACCGAACCAAACTCATTTTTCATTTGGTGCAGTTTACTAAATAAGAAATATCGATTATTACTTCGATATTTTGTAACCGATATTTACACTATTAGGAAGATGAAATTTAGATCTTTCAGTTGGTACCACATCTAAGAGTTAGTTTTAGGTTATTATTTCTGACTTGCAAATTAACGTTTTACTCAGGCTTGTTTGTATAGTAAAATGACGGATTGTGATAGGCGTTGTGTGTGACTTGGGATTATTTCTGTTATTTTGAAAGTATGTTATATTTATTTTTTTGTAATTTGTGTATTCAAATTATAATATCTGTATTATTGTTTGTAGAATTTATTGTTTTGAATGAATGTTGTTGTCAGACTTATCAAATACTGAGGCTGTCTAGAGATAGATTATGTTATCTGGTCTAGTCTTTTTAGCAAATTTCTACGTGTTTACATATAAAAATAATTTTGTCTAATGAACATTTTATAAATTGATTATGTTTATACCAAAATTTATGCAAAATGTATATAAATTTATTTAGGCCTATCTATATTTATGTAAATAAACCATTTGGCATTTTGCCTTTGGTTTTTGTAAGAATTTTTGATTTCTGAGATACTAACTAACGAACATTTTATAAATTGATTTTTCTTTTTAGCAACTTTTATCCAAAAATATACTACAAATCTTTAGTGCTACTTAAAAAAATTATTATTATTATTATTTTTATTTTTTTGTATGGTATAGCTTTTTCTGTACATTTCTTGCCTTGGTTACTTTCCGATTTTTTGCTATTTGACATAATAACTCCAAATTTTTTACATCTAACTTTTTTTTCACTATACAGCTAAATTCTATGCACGTTTCTGAATATAATGATATATAGAAGTTGTGTTTTCCATAAATATTACTATTTTTGGTGAATTTTTGAAAATAAGCGTAACAATTTCCCTTTTTGTAAACCAATTTTTGGTTTTTTGAAAATGTAACAATTTTTTTTTCTAAATATATTCACAAATATTATACAAAACTTTTGTATATCTTGAAAAAATGTGGTAAGCTACTGATTTTGGATGATACAGGTTTTTCTGAAAAATGTTAACTTCATTTTTTGACACCTAACATACTTACTCCAAAACCGTTTCATATATTATATATATATTTACATAGATAAATTCTACGCATCTTTCTGAGAAAAATGATATCCTATAAGTTAGGTTTTGTATACAAATAATATATTTTTGTTATTAGGCCTATTATATTTTTATTATATAATAATATATATTATTTTTAAACAAACGAAGAAAATTAACATTGACAGTTCTAGGGTTCAAAAAAAAGACTACAATTGTAGGTTCCATAGATTCATCTTTGTTTGGGAATTCAGAAAGTTATGTAAAGAACTCATCCCTATTAACTTCATAGAGAGACTTAAGAATTTTGGTATGACTTCAATGATATTATGTTGAGCTTTGATGTGGTTAATTAATTATCCAGTATACTAAAAATCTTAAGAATAATTTTAAAGAAGGTAAAAGTGAGCTCTCCTTGCCAAATCGGGACAAAATTCCTGTATCAAACATAATTCATTTATCAACAGTAAGAGTGGACACTAATTATTTTCAAGTATAAACAAACATTTAGCATAGCTTCTTTCTAATTATGATATGAATAAATATTAAAATTAGAAATGCTGTGGGGAAAACAAGTCACAAGTCCAAATTACAGCTATATGTTGAAAAAAATTGCTGTATATGAGATCAGAGGTTGGATAATATAAATAATTTTTGGAATATTTAAATGAATTATAGCCTACTATAAAATTTACATTGGAGCGGAAAGTGGAAGAAAAGCTACCATTATTAGATCTCCGGCTAAAGAACATAAGTGATAGTTTAATTACATCTGTTTATAGGAAAATTTTGAATACAACACATTATTTACATTATGAATCAAACCACTTAGAAAATATTAAAACAGGGCTTGTGTATGTTATTAAATAGAGCAAAATATATATATATATGTTTCTAGTTAGCGACAATGAAACAGGATTTAATTAAAAGTGATTTTTCCTGAAACAACCATTACTATTGTTATCATGTATTACATAAAAGATTTCTTTGAGACCCCATGTTAGTTTGGAGTTAGAACTGTTTTAAATCTGATAATATGCTTAGAAGAAACTTAACATGCCATAAACTTAGAGAAAATGACACCTATTCAATAAAAAATGCTGTATACAAAATTCCCTCTTCATGTGGGCAGATTTTCTATGGAAAACATCCAGGCCCATTAATTAGCATATTTCAGAACAAAGATTGTAATAACAGAAGAAACTTGAATTTCAAAACTTTGTGAATATGTTGTAAAAAATTACCACATTGTAGATTACTGGCATTGTTGTTGTGGTAGATGTGGGCATTGTTTATAAGGAACCAATTCAGAGGAAAATATGTTTAATATAATCTGCTTTTATGGTGGTTGATAAAAATCCCATTTCTAACCCTAGTATTGAATTTAAACTAAAATATATACCAAAAATAAAGGATGAAATTAAAAATATAAGACTCGTTTTGGTTAAGAAAGATAAAATGATTGACAATAGTCCTGTGCAAATAGTTGCAAGCCTGAGATAGGGGAACAAATACAATACAAATGAAGAACCTCCAGCAATGGATGGAAATACTTCAGTCCAACTCTATTGAAGTATTTTAGTAGGCGAAGTAAGTCACTCAAACTAACTGACTGACTTAATGTATGGTAGATAATCTGGGACATAGATGATTAAGGACCTAAAAAGTGAAATGTCGTCCCTAATACTGTATCCTCCAAATAGTATAGTTTTTATTAATTGATTTGTGATTTATGTATGTGTTTTTAAACAGTTTTAGGGTAATTTAACAAAAACATAGTTATTGTGTTTAAAAAAAAGTTTAAATTAACAAAGTGGAAACAATACAAAAATAAGGTGAATGCCACACAATATTTATTAATTATTAAGTAATTTGAAGTTTTACTAAAGAAGAAAGAAGATTTAGAATATAAAATTATTTACTGTGATCTATACTGTAATAATTGTAAATAACTGAAGGAAAATTACTTTACACATTAATAGTCCCACAGTTGGTGCGACCAATTGTAATAATTGTAAATAACTGAAGATTATTATAAGAAATTATTACTTTACTAAAAAAAAATGAGTTTAAAAAAAAAAGCAATTTATAATTAAATTTAAATATTGCTCGGTCATTAGGGCGCCAGGTGGAATTAACTCACCAATTTTGAAAATACATGAATTTACTTTTTATAAATATCTCGGCATGGATTCTTTTATAAGTGTACTCCCAGTGATTCTTTGGTTGTGAATGAAAAACACTTGTTGACTGAAATTTTAACATACATTTATTATTCACTGAATATTTTCATACAAGAACATATTATTTAAACATATTATGAAAGTAAATATGAATATTATCTTAGTTAATTCGGTTTATCTTTTTATCGTCTCAGAATCAGACTGATTCAATGAATTTAAATCTTTACTTTAAATGTTGCAACAAATTACTTTTCTTTTTAATTTCAAATTACTTTGAAGATCTCTGAAGGAGATTTACTTTAAATATTGAATGCTTCTAAATTTTATTTATTTATTTATCTTGAATTATTTTCCAAAAGATTAAATGATCAAACATATATATATATATCAAAAATTATTAAAACATAACATAATTCCTTAATCTAAAGTTAACATAAGATGTCTATACCACGACATCGGTTTTATATAGAAATTGTCCGAAGATAGCAATTCAGACGTCTAGTATGTTGCAGTTCATTGGTATCGCCGCTTTCAGGAAAGTTCATATTTCGTATGTTCACACAGCACTCTAGAAATGTTTTTCTTACAATAGTTCATAGCGTTTATGGTTATTAAAAGGATGTTCAGTTTAATACACGATTTTCGCCACACGGTAAACGATCTGTTTAAGACTCGCGTATAAAGAACATAGTCTCTTAGTATTATTAATCTTACAAACTCGAGTGTCCATTAAGGTATTGATATTAACTGTCCAGTCATTCACTTTATACCAATTGTCTCATTTTGTTTGTCCATTGTCTGCACTAAGTCTATTAGTCTATTAACCATGTTTACATTGTCATTGAAAACACTCTTTATCACTTTTCTAACCATTTTATACTTTGCTAATCTCTATTTGAGACTAAAAATCAAATATATTACATTTTTAACAAAACCTAGAAACTCGTTCCAAGACTTTTCATAACACAACCATCACCTACAAGTTTCCAACTAAGAATCTACTAAACACATCTAACCATCTTAACTCCTCAAACAAGACTGAAAGCCTCATGGTGAAAACGACTTTCCGGTATCCGGCTATGTTCCAAATCTCACCGCATAAGCGATATTGGTCTCGTATACATTTCATCTAATGCTCTGTTCAAGTACTACGCAAATCACAATTTGTCCAATCTCATAATTTTAATCACACACAAATTATTAAATTTCTTATAACTAAATTTCCTTAAAATCTATACATTATTATTTACTTGTGCTTGGAAATCTATTCTAGTTGAATTTACTTTATTTTAACCTTAAGAGCCATAAGTCATGTTTTTGACTTACGTTCCATTACCCTCTACTCAATACGATTTCCATTATAATAAATATTTTATTCAAATTAACCTTTTTTGGTATTACAATACACAGCAAAAAAAAATAAAAATATTGAAAAATGAAATAAATTTGACATCCAGAATGTATATAAAATGTTGAAATGCCTAAAAATACTGACTTCAGTATAATAGACTAAACAAACCATAGAAACAGGACTACTGAAAATGTGAACAAACCTAAAATTGGTGATGAACATTCTATAATAGGAAATGTAGGAAGTCATACTAGATAAAACTTAATAATGATAACTGAATTCCCAAAAATGATTATACAACAAAGTATATACAACTCATTTTAATTGTAGCAAAAATGGACACAGACACAGAAAAATAATCATAGATATTTTTAAGATCAATGTTATTTTATGTTTTATAATATTGTTTGGTTTGATGTTATAACCTAAAGCTCGTGCCTTGTCTTAAAGATTACATCCCACCCCTAAAACCCATAAACAACTAAAATCATTTCTCTGCTGCATAAATTACTATAACAAATTCATCGATAAATTTTCCTATAGTATTTAACCTCTCCTGCATCTAACCTCAAAAAGAATCATATTCAATTGGACCACTGAAGACGAAATCATCTTCCAAAAAAATAAGATTTTTTTATTTTTTTTATTATGACACCCCGATCCATAAAGATCTTTCTATCTACAAATTAAAGACCTCAAATTATGCAATCGATGGACATCTTTATCAAATTGATGACAATGGGAAGAAGGGAGCCATAGTTTTTATATCAAGATCCTTACAACCAACCGAACAACGATACACTACTACGAAAATGGAATTATTAGCCATCGTTTATTGCTTACAAAAAACTAGACCTAATCTATGGAGCCAAACTAATTATAATAACGGATAATCATGCTCTAACATTTGTAAAAACCTGTAAATCACTAAATGCCCGATTGACACACTGGATACTCACCATACAAGATTATAATTTTAAAATTTAATACTGTAAGGATAGCAAAAATTATAAGCTGACACCCTAAGCTGAATTATCTGCCACCAAATCGAACTAACCATAACATATATTGAAAGATTACAGGATCCAAAGTTACAACAAAATTCAAGACATGTCTTTTCATCAGAAACAAGATCAAAATCTATCCCCTATTTTCAAAAATGTAAACCAAAATAACAACCAAACATCAGGCACACCCTTAAACCAAAAGTACCATCTGTACAACAATGTATTATATAAACGACTCAACAAACAATGGCTTATCGTTATCTCTGAACATTTAATTGACAGACTAGACTGGGATTGTCATTCATATTATCTCTACTGTGGAGCAAAAAAAAAGTTTAGATATTCTAAAAGAGAGTTTCATATTTAAAATTTAGGATTTTGCATACGAACCACCCTTGCTTAATGCGACTCATGCCAGAAGTGCAAATGCAACCCCCACTCTTCTCTCGGGGTTGTAACAACGGGAATAATTTGCAAGGAAAAGAATCATCAGGTTGCAGTGGATATTATAGGACCACTTTCAACCAATTTAGGCAGAACAAAATACATACTGAGAGTTTTTGTAATTCACTGAATTCGTAAAATTATATCCCATTAGAAGTGCAAATACGCTTCATGTCATATCATGTCACCTCTTTAAACATCTACAAATATATCACTGAACCCAACTATCACAATGAAAACAATTCAAGAAATCAAGAATACAAGACTGGGTCGTTGACCCGATTGAATGTACTACTGACATGATGTAACCATCCAAATGTAACACTACAAAGTTATCTATGTTTAATCTTATCTATTAAATTTACTCACGTTGAGTATTTGTTCTGTAAAATGTCAACAAATATAAATTCCACGAAAAATAACAATGGAATAATTGCAACATTTCATTAATTAAAAAAGAATACATTTGAATGTATTAAGCATGCCACCTAGAAGCAGTTTTCAAATAAATGAGCTACTGCGATACCTAGCAGTCACTCTGAGTAATACTAAACTAACATGTTAGTCTGAGCAGAAATATCCCGACTTCAATCAGAAATTTCTAATTAAAATTATTTCCCTATATTTTAGACCAGTATTAACAATATCAGAATTATTGTTCTAAATTATTCATTCTCTACAGGAAAATTATTAAATGGACACGACATGGCCAACAAATAAATATGTTAACTTTCAAATGCCCACCATCCTCAATTCTAGGCACCTGCCCGTATAATGTACCATACTACGTGAAAATAAAGACTCGGAAAAATAAATAAATAATACCATTGTACCAAGCATAATATTTTACATCTAGAAAGTTGTTAAGAAAAGATCAAGTATGTAAAAATATTTTTTGTATAAATTAAAAGCTAACGTGAAATCATTAGGACATAATATGTTCAACGCAAGACTGTTACCTTCAAAGGTAACAGGAAACTGTTACCTTCAGCAGGAAACTGCTGATTGGACAACATATTCCATTACGTTAAAGCCCAAACCTCTATGATCTTTGAACTATTTTAGATTGGTTAATAATAATTTTAAGGTTCCTGAGAAATTATTTTATCCTTTATTAATCTTAATATAATGTAGCTGTTCTCATGAAATCTGTTATTTGGAACTAAACATTAATTATCCTTTAAAAAGGATAAATAATTTAACAAAAGGGAAATGAAATCACGTCATTTCTCACCAAATATGTACACAGACACACAACAATAAGGACAGGATATAGAAGTGGGCAAATTCTTAAAAAGAGCTAGTGGCGCCAGTTTATAAAAAACTTCAGAAGGAAAGGATCACTTCCATGATTGTACCCTTTCTTGTATCTGAATTAATCAGTTCAATCTTACAATACTAATTGATAAACTTCAGAAATAATGCAACATAATTCAATCTTATAACTTATACTGATCGCAACAGAACAAAGAAGAAACTAGAAAGAAAAACTACACTCAACAAATTTGGTGAGATCAATCTAACTGTAGAAAGTTAGAAAGTTTACAACTCGTGTGTAAACCAAAAACAATCTAATCTAGATATTTTAACTTTAACTTAAGATGCTATAATTAAAACTACAATATTTAGAGACATTTAACGAACTAATATGAAATCGTAACATTCACCATTCATAAAATTACACCTCATTCTATCCATCCTTGAATTATATATGTATATATTTTTTACATTTTATGTTGATTATTTGGAGACTTTTCCCAAACTTTTTAATATATCAATATTGTGTTTCTTGTTTTCCACTAATCATTGAGAAAAGCTAACATGAACCAAACCCGAGATAGGACTTTTATTTTGTTGGTCATTTTTATATAACTCAGATGTATAGACATAACTAGTGTAATATTCAATGAACAGCCAAAGCGGTTTATCTCAACAACCATCATGGAGATTTCTATAAAACTTTTAGTCATATGTTCTTTAATAATGAATTCAATTGTGCTTTTTGGTGATAATAAATATCATTATAATTTTTCTTATTGTATAATATTATAATTTGTATGTGATAAAAATCAAGTAATTGAACTTTCATTTAAATATTAATTGAACAATAATGGAAATAGGAAAGCTTTATTTAAATTTATATTTGTTGTTGAGTTACATGTGTTCATTCCTTTTTAATTTATAAATAAATTAAGAGAGTCTGTTTTCATCCTATGTTTATATATGGTTTTATTATTTTCAGATAACTAATTTAGTATTTTCTTAAAACTCAACTAAAGTCAAATCAATATTGCTTTTATGTTAAATATCATTATTCATTCTCTCTTAATATAAGTTGAAACAATCTACCTGAAATAGGAATGTAAATTTTAATTTTAAATTGCATAAATCAGAAGTGATTTTCTCAAACACCAATGTAAAATTCACTTTATTAATACAAAATTTCATTAGGCAAAATTATTAAGCTTAGAATTGGCTCTAAACCCCCTGAAAGTATGAACACTTTAAATCAAAAACTCTATTTCAATTAAACATCTTAATGGAGGTAATTCTTTAATATGAAGAAGTTGATGAAGGCAACTAAATATGTTTTATTATTATTTTACCTTAGGTAATTACTTGCTCAAGAAAATAGAAACTAATTAAACTATAGAGATGTTCAGCGATTAATAACAATGATTACTACAAGCATACATTTATTTAAATAAATAAATATATATACATATATATATATATATATATATATATATGTGTGTGTGTGTGTGTGTGTGTGTGTGTATTTGTTTGTTTTAATAATTGATTTGATTTCAAAGTACATGTGTATAAACTTATTATATTAATTAAAATAATAGCTCCTTTTATTTATTTAGCATGAATTATTTGTTTGTCTCTTATCAATTTTCATTTTTTCTTAGAAAAATATAAATTTCCAATAAAGAACTTCAGAACTATTTACAAATTCTAATCCCACTTACTTGCAATAAAGCTTTTTTGCATTTAAAAGTAAAGGGGTAATGTAAACTTACATATTTGTTGACTGCCACTAGGCTAAAGATTACAATTTTGATAAAACAGATATTTGCTTAAAGATCCAAAATATACTTTTTTCACATAACCACTTTACACTCCACCTTTTATTTATATTTATATTGAATTTAGCTCTTACTAATAGTTATTTCTAAATTCTTCAATTTAAATCAAATGCTCTTAGAAATAACTTGTCTTTATATGTTGTGCCACGGATTGATGTGTTAAAATTTTACATGATTTGTGATATCATATTTTGAAGAGTAACTTATACAGCAAATACAGCTGGATTATTTATATTGATAATATGAAAATCTCCTTTTATTATGTGTAACATGTGTATTACCCAAATTGTAAATAATTTGACATTCTCTAAACAAATTTTATTTTAAATCGCAAATAGTTCCTTTAAACACTTTTAATTGTCTACAAATTCACAAAGACTGAAGTATTGATGTGACTGTTAGAAATTAGCAAAAAATCTAAACTTTGGTTTACAGATGCTGGTTTTCCTCCAGTTAACAAAAGTGGTAATTTTGTATTAGGGTAAGGTAGTGTTATTGTACTTATATTAGGTCAAATAAAGTCTGTACAAAGTGAAGTAGAGTATGTACTTCAGCTCAACTGCATGTATGAATGAGTTATTTTAATTAAATATGTTAAATTAATTATTAACTTAATATTTTTAATGACTATTTTAGAATAATTATGGAAAATTGGCCTGATTTTGAGATAGCTTTAGATTATAACTCAATTATGTTTTTCAAGCAAACACTTATCTTAAGAACAAAACTTAAATAGAAATGAATACTATATTATTTTCAAATATAATATGTAGGAGTGAGTTTTCAATAGCTGAAAACAATATTATTTTGTATATATTCTAAATTAATCATGAAGTGTAATGATCTTTTATATATGGTTTGATACCATCACTTCATCATTATTATTATTCAATTTCACCGACAATTTATTAAAGTTATATGGTAAATTTTGAGATAACTGGCCGTCTTTGTCTACCAACATGGTTAGTGATAGCTTTTCGACCAGTAACTCCTGACTTAAATTTTTGGGGAGATAATGAACACACTTTATTTCGTAAATGTAAAAATGAAGAGTTGGTAATTTCAGTACAACAGCATTCTAGAAAACAAAATAGTGTTCTATTTTATTCTTAGAATATAAATTCTTGGAGAGGTTTGCAAGTTTATCAGTTCCTTTTCTTCTGTAAAAAGTAGATCATTCAATTATGATAATTAGGAGGAGACAACATGTCAAGGCAAATATATAGGGGGAAGTAGTAAGTGTAAATAGACTAAGGATGTTCTTATTCCCATTTCCTTCTAAGTTGCTGTTTTAATTTCCCTTCTGTAGTATTGATATCAAAGTAGCCTTAGCTGAACCAAGTACATTATTTGTTCTTTCATGAAATTAATTTACTTAACCCCTTAAGTGTTTATGTCGGTTTAAGCCGACGCTACAAATATCGATAAAAAGGGCCGCTGTCGGCTAAAGCCGACGCTCTTAACTTGCCCTATTCTATTTCGTTCTCTGTCGTAATATTACGTTGTAGTTTCTAGTATTGCCGCTAGATAGTGTTGGCATGCTCCGTAGAGCATAACTTATAAAACTACCGCTTTATTTTTGTTCTCTTTGGATCCGCCGTGAACATCATATTTACAAGGAGTCGCGATACCAGTGCAGCGAATGTGATGTTGGGATGTGTGCTGCCCCATGTTTTAAAATATATCACACCCAAAAAAATTACTAAACATTAGTAAGAAACTGTAAACAATCTTTATTGTGTGTACTTTTATTTTTAACAATGGTTTTATTACATTTTACTTTTTTTTAATTGTTAGGTAAATGTGTTTTTAATGTAGTTGCAGAAAATTTTTAAATTATATTAAACATGACATTATTTATACTTTTGATGTTGCTTATATTTTCTTTTAATGCCTATTTTAATAAGTTAGTTAACAAACATTAAAATAATCAAATAAAAAAAATAGGCATTTTTGGGTTGATTTAGGCAAAAAAAATAAAACACTACTTAAGGGGGGTTAAGTGTGAAGTATTTGTATTTTTTCCACTAACTAATTTTGTGTGTATGACATTTATATAATGTCAAATAATTATTCAGAAACACAGACTTATAAATTATAACTTAATATTAAAAAAAGATCTTATTCTATAGATATCTCAATAGACCCTTGTTAAATTAATACCTCCAATATGACAAAATCCAAGATGATTTTTCCTCTAAAAAAGCTACAGTAATTTATTAGTGATCACTTATCTATTTGTGATTAACTTATCTAAAGTTCTTTTCAAAATATTTTTATGAATTATAACTCCCCTCTCCCTAGTGTGTATATATATATATATATATATATATATATATATATATATATATATATATATATAATCCCTATAAAAATAACTGATTATCTGTATATTTTTTATTCATTTTTTCTAGATAAGATTGTTGAAAAAAAATTTTTAATTGGAAGAAAGTTTGATAAATATAATGACTTTTTTTAATGCAACTTGAAATTTCTGTTGCAAGATATTTAATATATTTCTAGAACACATTCAAGGACATATTTTGATATATGGTATGTATGATAAAATTTTAATATTGAACCTATTTCTAAGAATCTCAATTCAAAAACATATTCTCAGAGTTTTTGTTAGAGCTCAGATATATACTAACTTTAATTAAACTTATGAGAAGGTGACATTTATGAAATGTACCCAAAATTTTATTACAATTTTGAAAACCTGGAATTTTGATAATTTTGTTTATCAAATGCTTACATTATATGTATGAACAAGTTTCTGCAATATTTTTGCAACATTTTATATGATAATAAATTTTCCTATATCGTTGAGTAGGGTTCATTTTTCTGTTACTTTAAAATGATTATTTTGTTTAGTGGGCAATTTAATATCTGTGTATCATTAATTTTCACATTATCCAAAAGTGTTTTCAATATCTGTAAAGCCAATTAACACCCAGTGACACGCGTAGAAATAATCACACAATAACATGCGCAGCAGGGATTCCCTCACTTTTAATTTTGTTTTTAATATGCTACTTAAGAAAATGTATATTGGGTACTAAAAATTGGTCTTGTTATTATTACACTCTGATATATACAATAATGTAGGTAATGTCTTAATTAGAGTAAGAAATATTATTTTAAAAAATTAAACAACTTACCTTGTAGTTCATAGTTTTTGTTTGTAACGCCACAACATGCATAGGCAGGGATTCCCTCACTAATTGGAAATAGGTTTCAATGATAAAATCACACAATTTCTTACATTTCAGACTTTATTTACATTACAAATTTGGAAAATTATAAAAATTGAGCTGCATAGATATCAATATGTTTATTTACTATATAACTATATTATTCTAAGCCTCTTTCTCATCTGTCTCAGTATTAATTGTCATGGCAGTTCGTGCAAAGTGCTTTTGTTTGTTCACAACAGATAAATTTTGGCAGCATTTACATTTTGTCTTCCTTTTTCTGTTCTTCTTAAGAGGGGGCACTTTCCTTCCACTACGTCTTGTTCCTCTCCTGGATCATATGCTTGCCTTTTCTAGGCAGTGAGAATACTTCACAAATTCTCAATTTCATGGTAGTAGAAATGTTTGATTGTAAAGGCGGTGTTTGCAGTGGTCTTGTACAAGTGCTTTGCCTAGTAAGAACAAATAGTCCTTCCTCTTCACATTTTCTTGCGAGTTATGTCGGAAAATAATAAATGAGTTTATGCCACCCACATTCAACATAAAATAAAATACAGCAAGTGGTCATCTTCTTGCAATTCTTGAAACTACTATCTTAGTCTTAATAAAAAAGTCACAATTTCTCTAAATCAAAAGTTAAACATCTAATACGAGTTTCTTCTTTTTCTAAATCCATATTTACAAATACTAAAAACAAATTTACAAACACAAATATTAAAAACAAAATTCCAAACTCAAATACTAAAACACAAACAAGAGTTCAATAGTCAATCACAAAATTGTTATAGTACAACACTCGAAGGCAGGGAAACCCCGCTAAAACCCAGTAATCAGGCGTGTTGAAGGTCAACTGACAGTGCCAAATGTGTGCTCGAAAGAGTTGGGGGGAGATGTCTTTGACACACAATCTTCCTCTAACATGTATTTATTCACAGAAACAAAATAATGAAAAAAGCAGGAAATTCCCGCTGTGTGTGTCACAAAGTGTTAATAAAAAATATAAAAACTAAAACTTATTTTGAGGAAGGTGGACCTCTGGGGCTATATTTAACCCAAGTTTGATCAGAAATTGATTCATGAACATAAAAAAAAAGGAATATGTTGTGTACATTTATATGACATGTGACAACCTTTCCCCAAATATATAATGTTAAAAGATAGTCTGATGTCTGGTGGTATTTGTAAATTATGATTTTACTACAAATTTTTATTTACATACAGGATTGACAGATAGATGGATATCATTCTAAAAAATATTTTTTGTACTAGAATTCTCAAAAAGGATATTTCATTAAAAGTTTGAATTTTTTTACACATCATCTTTCTTTATACTACCTAGTCAACTGTTTGTCTGGCATATATGATCATTCCAACTGTCAGTTTGGCAAACTATTTCACCTGTTAAACAATATATTTTGTTTTCAAGAACAATCATGTCAACTGTCATCCTGACCCTGGCCAGCTGATATCTCCTGTTAATGTATAATAAATATAATAAATTTGACTTTAGCATACACAGAAGTAAAATAAAACTTCTTCACATTTATTTACAACATGTTTTTAAATAGTTTATCTGAATTTATTACATTCCATAATAGATAGTATTGAAATCCATTAAATGTCATAGCTTCTGTGTAGTGACATTCTACTGCAATGATCAAGTTAAGAACAGTATATTTCTAATTGTTATTTACATATAATTATGAAAAAGGAAATATATATATATATATATATATATTAGAAAGAATTTTGGTTCTAAAGTTAAAATTTTAAATAATATTGTTGCAACTAACTCATATAATAACGCCCTTATTTTTTTTTGTAAAATTTAGACCATTAACACTGTTTCTGAAGTATTGTCTGTCAATAGTTTTATTGAATGACATGATTTCAGAAACCACTTTTTTGGACTGGCAAGATCTCACAACCAATATTTTTGCAAATAACTCAACCATCACTATGCTTATCTATTAAAGTACAAATTTTGTGATGGAATCTATGTTAAGTTACTGTCATGGAAATATCAATTTTCATTTCCTCTCAATCCAAAAAAAAAAAAGTAATTTTAATTGTGTTTGACGCCTGCCTATCATTGTGCAGCACACTACAACTCAAATGTGTGTTTGCATACCATTTATTTAATATCATCTCTATGAATCGAGCATATTTAATAACACTGTCCAGTGCTGTAGTTTTTATTTCAATTTATCATCTACTTACACAAATCATGTACAATTTTTATACTTATTTCTAAAAAAAATTAGTTGATTAATAAAAATGTTATTCTTTTTATTTAAAAAAAATTTTTTATCCCTTCCTATTAAAACACTTAATAGCATAAAATATTCTTATTAGTATTACTTATATGTATACATCCCTTCTTTCAACATGTCTGTTTTGCATTTGGTTTCATTTTATTTATGATTATTGAACTATAGAACAGATTTAAATGAAGTTCCTTCCACTAATATATATTATATGTGTTAATGGCACATATAATAATAATTTCACTGACTCTAAATTTGAATACAGACGTATGATCAATATTTCATTAAGGAAATATAGAATGATTGAACCATACTAATTAGTTATATTAGATATATTAATAATATTATAGTATAGATCAACTGTGTAGTATTCTTTGAATTCATTGGTTTATAAATCAGACATATAAAGTATTCTAGTTTAAATTAGGAGTTGTGTAAAGTTGTGTATGTATGTGTTTAACCCCGTAGATGGGGACACTGACCCAGGATGCTCTTCTCATACAGAAGGCTGTGACGGATCTACAGGTAGGCATTGTCCACAGCCTTCTTAGAAATCCTCTACTCTGTTTGGCAGTAGAACTTTAGAACTGTTTTATTTTGAGTTAGAAGTATTATTATTTATTTTTAAATATTTGGGTATAAATCATCACATGACCTAAGTTTTTGATGACTGTTTAGTTTGAAAAATATATCTCCAACAAAATTGCACTTGATATTTCTTTAAAATTTTTTAATGAAATTTCCATAAAATATAAATCAGTAGTTAAAAATTAATTTTTGAAGGAATTTTTTATTAAGAACCCACATATAGAGTAATTAATAAATGCTAAAACATGTTAATTTTACTCAATAATCACCATTTTGTTCCAAACACTTTTGATATTATGAAGCAAACTTTTTCGTATAAGGATGAATTCTATTTAGACAAGTATTCTTCTAAAAAAAAGGATTTTTGAGGCAATCTGTTTAATTACAATGCTATGTACAATGCTATATATTGTCTTTCAATCTCTTCTGTGACTAAAATGTGTACCATGACTATAGGAGTAAATAGCAGCTTTTGAAAATAAAGTTATCAAAATCGTGTCGGCAGAAGTTCAGAGAAAGCTAGGGGTGGTAGATGATAGTACTCAAATTAAAAGGATGATTTTGTTAATTCAACTTATCAGTACTGTCTGTTGTGCTCAATACATAAATCCATTTTCTCATAACTCTTTATATTATTGTTATTTTCAATTTGGTACTTAAAAGATTATTAAGTTTGTGTAATATTTTTATTTTTTATTTTGGAAAATCTTTTTATTTGTTAGCAAACAAAATTAACTTTATGTGAATTTTCCAAGGCAATAAAACACGAGTACAAGCGTTATCCATAAAGTAACTCATGTTTTGGAATTTTAAAAAAACCAAGTGAAAGTAAAAAACTTTTATTATTTACCTTATAAACCCACATTACTTTTCTACATAGTAACCATTCAACTGAGGCACTTATATCGATAAACAAGTTTACAAATTCCAATGTCATCAAAGCGCTACCAAGATCTTTATGTGCGGAAACAAAAGGAAGTCACTGGGTGTGAGATTAGGGCTGTGTGAAGGATGTTCAATAATCTCCCAATTAAAGCCCTGTAAGAGTTTCTGGGTGTAACAGCCCGAGTATGGGCTGGCTTGAAACAGCAGGACTTTTGCACTGAGTTTCCCTCAGCATTCTTTCAATATTGCTCTACGCAACTTTAATAATGTTTCACAATATTTGTCCGAGTTTATTGTTGAACCATGTTCCAAAAAGTCGACTAACAGCACACCTTTTCTATCCCAAAAAACAGTAGCCATGAGTTTTCTGATTGAAAAAGTTTGCAATCACTTTCTTGGTTTCCTTTGTAAACTGGTGTGTCCCCACGGCATGGACTCTCTTTTTGTTTCACAAGTCACATGCTTAACCCACGTCTCGTCCACAGTCACTATGCAATCAAGAAGGAAATTACTGTCTTTGTCATAGGCCTGAAGGAACTTTACTGATGCTGCCATCTGTTGAGTTTTGTGGTCCTTTGACAAAATTTTGGGAACCCATCTGGCACAAACTTATGGCAACCCAATTTCTGGGTCACAACTTCGTCCAATAGGCTCTGTGAAATTTGAGTAAACACAAACAACAGCTCTATTATTTATTTATTTATTTGTGAACAGCGATTTTCATGAATCTCGTCATTTATTTCCCAACCAATTCATCTGTCATAATGTTTGGTTGACCACCTCGGCCTTCATCGTGAACCTTCGTGCAATCATCTTTAAACATTATACACCAATGCCTCACTTCACTTTCAGTCTTCACATCTTTTATATAAACGGCAACTTCACAAAGTTGCCGATAAACTTCAATAGGTTTACTGTTTTTCACCAACTAAATTCATATAACTAACCATACTTCACAAGCAATTTTTTGGTTTTCGATTGGAGCACATATTTTAAAAATGTATTACAAACAGAGCAGAAGCAAAACGACCCTCAAACTGTCACTGCTGGATGCGTACTGAGTGGAAGGAAACTCTCACAACAAAATGGTGATGCTCTCAGCCAGCGCTACTACTAACAATGCCATGCTAAAACATGAGTTACTTCTAGGTAGCCTTCGTATTTTTAATTTGTTTGTTCGTAAGTCCATTTTTCTTTTAATATTTAAGAAATAAAAAATCTATTATGTAGTTTAAAAACTGATTTTCTAAACTAAAAAGGAATAATCATTGATATCCTAATACCAATCCAATTTATTCATTATGTTACATTCTTACTTAGTTGTCTATTTTTAGTTGTTTTTATTTATTTCTCAAAATAATGCTCATTGTAAATATTATTTTTTAAATGGAGTAAAACATACACTTAAATCAAATTTAAGGCCTTAACTAAGTCACGAGCATTATGTAAAATTATTTCATTTATTTTCTATAAACTTATATGTGATGCTTTATATCCCTCTAGGTAAGTTAGCTTTTCTATATATTTACTTTATCTTTCATAAGTATAATTTATTTATAACTTTTGTTTTGCTACAACAAATAATGCTAGTAGTTTGATAATAAGGACAGGCTAGAAGCATTAATTACATGTTTAATATAAGTTTCAATTTACTTTGTAAATACTGTAGTGTGCATATTGTGAAATCATAGTTAAATAAATTTATAAACTTTATCTGAAAACAAAGCATATTTATTTCTAAAACAAAATATTTTAATAACAAAAGAACCTACATTTCACAACACTTTTTAAAGTTTAATTGATGTACCAATATTACAATTGAATTTAACTAACAAGATTCAATTTCATGTGTTTTTTTCTTATGTTTATGTCTGTATCATTATTTGCCATTCATAGTACTATTTTAAGTACTTCTATTTTTAACATTTCTTTATAACATCCTAATTGCATGAAAAATACTTTACTATTTTCCTCCCACACTTTCTTTCTTAACACTAATTTTTACACTTATAGGGTTTTTTTACTTCGGATTAAATCTAAAATTCTCTATTATCTGATGGTTGATCAAAGCTATATCAAATATCATTATATTTGAATGTGGTTTAGTAGTAACATTTTAGTTTTTCTTTTAATTTTTTTTAGCTATAGTAGAACTCTTCTCTTAGCTTTATAGACAGAAGTATTGCTTGGTAAATAAATTATAGCTTTTTTTCAACCCTTAGTAGCTTTCACTCTCATCACCCTCCCCAACCCCCCCCCCCCCCTTGTAATGCTTGTACATTCCAGGACACCTGCTGGAACTTGATTTTGTTTTTATATTGACAGAAATTTCTGATGTAAGGAAAAGGAACTTAATGATTACATGATTTTTGTTCATTTTGAATGGTAAAATAATTAATACTGATTTTATTTTTGTTATTGTTGAAGAGACTATTTTTCAACCATTTTAGGTCATGTTTCTATAGTATTAAAATAAAAACAATGCTACTTTCTTATAAATGTGTAATTGTAACAACTATCGTATAGCTTTAAACAAGGTTAAATTTTAATGTATAATGTAATAATTCAAAAAAGAGGTGAAGTTACTTTTAATTGTTATTAATTTGTTAATTTGCTCGACTATAGGGCGCCAGGTTTGCTTTAGCATACCAATTTTGAAAAAAGAATGAATTTAAATATTTAAAAGAAAGAAAAAAAATCTCTGAGGTCGTAAGTTCTTTTCACAGTGTACTTACAGTGGATTTTGGTTTTAAATGAGAACACTTTGGCTGAAATGTTACAAAGAAAACATTTATTAAACATTCAAAGAAACATCCTACAAATTATTATTAACAACAAAAAAATCATATTACAAATACTAGTTATCCTCTTTAGTTTCAATAACAAATTATGAATTTATATCTCCTTTATTTCTTTCTTTCAAATTAATTAATTTTATCTTTAAAAATGCTTTTACCAATAAAATTGTTGCAACAGGAATTTTATCTATGAAATTTTTTAGTAACTTTGTAGCTCTAAAAGAAAAAATGAAAAGATTCTATTTTCATTAATTAAAAGTTTCATTTTACTAGTATCTCTTCTAGTAATAATCTACTAAATTTTCTTTAAATAGATAAACATTTACAAAAAATTAATTTAAACATAATACAGGTTATTAATCAAACAGATAATATACAGCGTCTATACCACAACGCCGATTTAAATAAAAACATTGTCTGAGTCCGAATGGAAAACTGATGTCCTACGAATTGAAGTTCTACGGCTTGTAGAGGATTCTCCCTCGTTCAGAAGTTGTTTTCTCCAGTTGTTGAGAATATTTATAACTCGCGTACGTAAATTATTGTCTTTTATGTTCCCAAATTATTGTCTTTGAAACACGCTAAACATGGATTCTTATATACTTTCGATCTCTATTCGAGATAAAAAAATCAAATGTACATTGTTCTAATAGAACCTAGAAACTCTTTCTACGATCTTATTTCTCCAAAAACTGGATTATTACTTGAAAAACACAACCTGTCCATTTTAAGCGGTAAACTCAACTTTTAGAAAGCACATCTTGTCACTCCTAACGCTGGACTTAGACTTTTTAGAAACACATCTAGTCCCTCCAAGCTCTGGACTTAGACTGACTTTACCATGAGGCAAATTCTTACTTCCGAAAGCGTTCCTTCCGGTTACTGTTCCCACGTTTTACCGCACTGCCGTAAAATACAAATGATTTACTTAACATAACTAACAAACTAAATTACATTAAAATTAAACATAATAATTCATACTGTTGTCTTGAAAATCCATTTTTCTTTTATTAATGACGTTACTAAATTTAAATTATTATTTGAATTTATTATCTCTTTGGCTTAACCGCGTCTTTTAAATGAGTCTATTTTAAAATCTGACTTTTCACATTGTCACAAAACCCCACAAGGTTTGTATTTCAATACAGGTATTGGAATACAAAGCTTTTATATATATATATTTCAAATCGAAAAAAATATTAATGGATGTTCAAGACATTTCATTTCAGAAGCTAAGGACCTCATGAAAGAAAATAAGTATCCCTAGTATACTTATTTTTAAGAAAGATTCTCTTTTCTTATAAAAACTAAAAAATCTATTTATTAATAATCCTATTTTACTATCTCAATTTGTTTGAGTCATCATAACTCATTTGTAAAAAGAAAAAATATATACGAATCAATTAGTGCCAAGCCTTATCTCTATTTATACAATAAAACCCATCATCAGTTTCCTTTCCAACCTTGTTGGCTGAAACTTTCCATCAACATTTTTTGTTGACAGGATCCCGTCACTCAAAGCTTATCTCCCAGACAGCCGTCTATATACTTTTTCTCGTCTCATCCTCTTTGCCAAGACGACATTTCTACATCCTTTGAAAATCTACCTTTGACTCTAGATATTCATCTGAATCATTTTTCAATTAACCACAATTACAATTTAAAACCTCTCATTTTTAATTAACATTTTTACGAAATTATTTACTTATTACTCAACATTACTTCAATTCACCTTAAAACTTTTCAATTATCATCTTATATTATTATTTATTTTAGTTTAAATCCAATAATTATTTATTCTTTATCAAATTCTTAATTACTCTTTGTCTCGCTGGGATAACATTTTAACTACTGATTTTATAATTACAAAAAACTCTTTTCTTCAACTAAAATTTAAAAATATAACATCATTATTATCAAAAAAAAATATAATTACTTACAAAACTCATCTATTTATTTAAAAATTACCTCTTTACAATTGTATTGTCTCTCAGTATCCTTTCTTAAAATTATTTCCATCTTATCTTTCATATTTTAATAATCAAAGTTGCATTAATCCCCAAACAAATTCTTCATAATAAAAAACTCCTTATTATTTACCTATATTCTTTCATAAATAATCTCCTTATTTCAACGTAGCTTCCTTTAAAAATCATAATAATCGTCGTTTATCCGCAGAATTCCTTAAATCTCCCTTTATTTCATTAAAATCGTCGCATATTTCCTTTATTTCATTAAAATCGTCGTATATTTCCTTTATTTCATTAAAATCGTCGTATATTTCCTTTATTTCATCGCAGTACTCAAAAAACCTCTTAAAAACTAAAATTTTACCATTAATGCAACCTAACTACCTTCTTTATAAAAGTTTCTTAACAGAACAACTTCATTTTAAATACCACTTTACTCAACAATTCTGTAAAGTCATCATCTTCATATAAAACTCAAAAATCTCTCATTTAAATTACTTCTTATTAAAATCTTCTTAATCATCTATTACTTGTATATAAAAACTTCAAAAAATAAAAAAAAATTATCATTGCTTTCCCAGCTAACACCTTATTTCATCAAAATCTTTAGACACCTTTATCAAATAACTTCTCACAATCATCTATTGTTTTAAATTCAAACATTATTTATTAAAAAACGTTAATTCTTTTATTTTATTTATAAATTTCATCAAAATCTCTTCATATTTTTAATTTATTACTCCTTCCTTTAAAGAACAAAAACTTAACCTCCTTCATTCATTATTTAACATCAAAAAACTTAAAAAACTTAATTATTATCTGTCTTGGCAAAACTCACATAAATTCTCAAACTTTAATCAACTATTCTTCATATTTTCAAACCACAAATCACTTAAAACTAACAATTTTTTTATCTCATATTATCTAATAATCCTTAATATTTATCAATGTCAAACATACAACTTATCGTTTTACAATTTAACATCTAATTACCTATCCTAATCAGCTAATCAACATTTTTACAATTTTATAAAATTTTTCGCTTCATTTCATAAAAACTCTCCTTTTGTCACGTCCGGTTTATTTCTAGCATATGCAGATTGATCGCGTCTGCATACCCTACAATTTGTTTTCAATCAACATCTGTCTAAAATTTATTACATGAAGTTTTTTCATGTAATAATGTCACACTTTTTTATGCATTTTTCTTCCTAACCTCTCCTACAACAGTTCTTCTAACCGCCTACTTTATACCGTGCATACTTCTAATTGCTCTTTAGACTCTTACACAGAGTAACATGTTGTGACGTTGAAATGTGCAGTGGTTGAATGCAATATCCCTACTTGATTCAAGATAAAACCCAAAACACATCCCTATTTCACAACACGCCCTCTTATGCAGTCTCAGAATGCCTTATTCTTACGAATAAAACATTCTATTTTGACTACACAAACGCCTACCTCCTCCCAATTGTTCATGTACTCCTTAAATGCATCTACACGAAGAAAATTTTAAAATTCATAAAAAATTTCATTTAAATCGTTTCATCCGAAGTTGAAATAATGTTTATTTTTACCAAGTTTATTACTAGCATCGTCGATTTTCTGTTTATGTAATCCTTTCTAGATGTTATTATTCAAATTCAAAAAGAAAATTTTATTTTTTAAAATTTATTCTAAGTCCTTTACTTAGAAATTTTACCTTCAATACTATTAAAGTTATTTAAGTAATCTACTTTTGTTCTTGTTTACTTTATTTAAAGCCAATTATCCTTTATTTAAGTAAATTTTATTCGAAAACGCAAGTTAAATTAGAATTATACGTCAAAGGTTTTTTATTTTCCTAGACAGCATTTTGGTAACACCCTATATTTCGTCTCAATGTCATGCATAGGAATTTATACCTGACTAAGGAATAAACAATCTCCCCTAGCTGTATGAAGCAATATATCTGTCTACTGATAAGAAGTGAACCTTTTAGCTCCAACTAGATTCTATTTCTCTCGTCATTATTGAATATTTTATTGAATCCACCTACTTAATATTGAATATTCTTTCTTCAACACTACACTAAATCCTTGCCTCGAACTAACTATCTTATCTATGTCACGTTTCATAATTATTTATATTGGAATAAACAACATTCAGAGTTATCTACTGATATAAACCTAGCGTCTTTCACTTAGCAAATACCTAAACGTTTTCTAAAACTAAACTCTTAATCATACTAGCTTGGCATATAATTATTTTCTATATTTCTGTCTTAGCTTACAAAATTTATCAGTACACACAAATTATTAGTATTCATAACTCTTAATTATCTATTTTCAAACTTAAACTTACTTATTAACAAAATCTTAACTACTTTTTATTAATTATTTTAAAAATCAAGTCCGTGTGTTTATAAAATGTCCTTACATTATTATTAGTCATTCCAAATATTCAATTGATTACAACAATTATAAATTATCCATTTTTTTCGATGGTTCCCCGATTGGTGAAACATTTTGTAAAATATAGCCTGCTCTCTTAACATAATTACAACGTTAAATACTTCTGTCCACACGGACAGTTTGCCTAGCCTAGTCATCATAACAGACCCTTTCCTAACAAAAGATCGCCCTTTGTTATTGTCTCGGAGTGTTGACAAAATACCTTTCTCTTTCTCCCTCTCAGGCATACCATCACCCCTCCTTCTCTCAAACATCCTAGAATCTAATGACCTAATTTCAACATCTGTTCGTTCAGGAATTCTAACCCCACCATTCTTATACACTAGTACAAAACCTTCTTTTACTATTTCTACATTTTTACTTTCAAGATTATATTTAAAGTTACTTTTTTCACAAAAACTTTTAATTTCTTGTTCTTGTATTCTAAAAATATTTCTAAATTCTAACATCGCATATTTTTCAAAATCTACAGTCTTATGGTAAACTCGTTTTTTAAGATAAACAGCTGATTCCTTTATTATTAGATTATTTACCTTTACTTTGTTTTTTGAATTAATTATACCTATTCCAACCCCACCAAACTTATTAATTTCAACATTACCTATCAACTGTTCTAAATTATTATTTTCAAAAGATTCGTTTTGACTTACATTAGGCTTAACTATTATCTCATTTTTTAATCTATCTTGTCTTAATTCCTGCATAAATTGTTCATGATCTTTTCTCATCTCTAACCTATACTCATCAAATTTATTCATTAACCTCTCATTAAATTGTTCAAATTTATTTATTAACATCTCACACATTTTCTCCATGCTCATACTCTGATCATTATTTATTACTCCCTTATTATTTACTTTACCTTGTTCAATTATCCTAACCTGTTCAACCTTTAGATTATTATTATTAGTACCCTCCATTTTAATTAAATTTTGATCTTCTTTTACCAAATTACAATTTTTATTTACTAAATCGCTTGAAACCTTATCTTTTCCATCAACATCATTAACCCCACAATTTTTCTTAACTTTTAAATTTTCAGTATTATCTACTTCATTGTTTACTTTATTATTATTTTTCACAATCTCATCAATCTTTGTATTATCACATTCGCAATAATCATACCATACTTTTTCTGTTTTACTACTACAAACACTTGCAGTTACCCTAGTAAAAGGAGGTACTTCTTCTATTAACCTATCTTCCATTTTTCTATAAGTTTCATTTCTCACTTCAAACACAGCCCTTATCATCTTAAACATTTCCTTTTTTAATTCTAATTCACTATATGTTAAATTTTGTCCTAACCTTCCATACCCTTGTTTATCTAACTCTTCCCTATCCATTTCTATAAGCCACCATTCCCTAAGTTTCTTATTTTCATCTATGTCATCTGTTACCCATCGATATCTATATTTTTTGTTTACATTTTTAAAATATTTCTCAGCTTCCTGTTTTATTGCTTCAAATTCTTTATTCATCCTATTTCTATTTTTTTCACTTATCAAATGATAAATACTTGTACCCTCCATCAAATGATCACTGCTTGTACCCTCCATTTTAATTATTATTATTATGTTTAGTCTTTAGTTTTAAATTTAAATTTTAGTTACCAAAATCATTATCCTAACCTGTTCACTATTATTAACATTTATTATTTCTAAACCCATTTTAATTTATTTTACTTAACACAACAGAATCTATTACTTAATCAACACAAAACTTTAAGAGAATCTTTCTTATTATGATAGAGAGAGTCCTTACCTTGATTTTAAGAGTTCTCATCACCAAAATCACTGTACTTTCGACTAAAAAGGCCCACAGTTGCGGCGACATTTGTAATAATTCAAAAAAGAGGTGAAGTTACTTTTAATTGTTATTAATTTGTTAATTTGCTCGACTATAGGGCGCCAGGTTTGCTTTAGCATACCAATTTTGAAAAAAGAATGAATTTAAATATTTAAAAGAAAGAAAAAAAATCTCTGAGGTCGTAAGTTCTTTTCACAGTGTACTTACAGTGGATTTTGGTTTTAAATGAGAACACTTTGGCTGAAATGTTACAAAGAAAACATTTATTAAACATTCAAAGAAACATCCTACAAATTATTATTAACAACAAAAAAATCATATTACAAATACTAGTTATCCTCTTTAGTTTCAATAACAAATTATGAATTTATATCTCCTTTATTTCTTTCTTTCAAATTAATTAATTTTATCTTTAAAAATGCTTTTACCAATAAAATTGTTGCAACAGGAATTTTATCTATGAAATTTTTTAGTAACTTTGTAGCTCTAAAAGAAAAAATGAAAAGATTCTATTTTCATTAATTAAAAGTTTCATTTTACTAGTATCTCTTCTAGTAATAATCTACTAAATTTTCTTTAAATAGATAAACATTTACAAAAAATTAATTTAAACATAATACAGGTTATTAATCAAACAGATAATATACAGCGTCTATACCACAACGCCGATTTAAATAAAAACATTGTCTGAGTCCGAATGGAAAACTGATGTCCTACGAATTGAAGTTCTACGGCTTGTAGAGGATTCTCCCTCGTTCAGAAGTTGTTTTCTCCAGTTGTTGAGAATATTTATAACTCGCGTACGTAAATTATTGTCTTTTATGTTCCCAAATTATTGTCTTTGAAACACGCTAAACATGGATTCTTATATACTTTCGATCTCTATTCGAGATAAAAAAATCAAATGTACATTGTTCTAATAGAACCTAGAAACTCTTTCTACGATCTTATTTCTCCAAAAACTGGATTATTACTTGAAAAACACAACCTGTCCATTTTAAGCGGTAAACTCAACTTTTAGAAAGCACATCTTGTCACTCCTAACGCTGGACTTAGACTTTTTAGAAACACATCTAGTCCCTCCAAGCTCTGGACTTAGACTGACTTTACCATGAGGCAAATTCTTACTTCCGAAAGCGTTCCTTCCGGTTACTGTTCCCACGTTTTACCGCACTGCCGTAAAATACAAATGATTTACTTAACATAACTAACAAACTAAATTACATTAAAATTAAACATAATAATTCATACTGTTGTCTTGAAAATCCATTTTTCTTTTATTAATGACGTTACTAAATTTAAATTATTATTTGAATTTATTATCTCTTTGGCTTAACCGCGTCTTTTAAATGAGTCTATTTTAAAATCTGACTTTTCACATTGTCACAATAAACAATGGAACTTATGTCGTGTAAATATTTATTTATAGCCTATCTGAATGCAATCCGTTTACTTTGGTTAACAACATTTCAAAATGTAATATTTTTTTATTATTTTTTGATGGCCTTTGTTGCAACTTAGTAGTTCCGCAATAATCATAGTTCAATGTGTCGAAAATCCCATTCAATTGCTCATATTTCACATAGATACAATAAGGTATGAACTATATTGAAATATAAACTAGTCCATGATTATTCATATATTGTGATGAATGCATGTTACAAATTCTACTATCAATGTATAATTTGAAGATATGATATTTTTTTATATATTTTTTTAATTCCTTGGTACTAAAAAAAACTGTATTAAAAAAAAAACTCCCCCTCTTTTATTAAAATATTGTTTAAGCTTTTTAATTAAATTTCTTCAATTAGTTTTCACTTTTAGGTAAAAATAAAGAAGATATATTGGTATTTCTTGTGTTTTCTATCCAAACAGAATAAAAATTAATTTGAATTGAGGAATTGTTTAACAAATAAAAAACTAGTATAGATTGTTATTATGTCCAACATAGACATGATAATTGGCTAACTTAATAATACATAATATCAAATACAATAATTCAAAAACCATTATAAGCATGTTGTACATACTAAAACAATAATACTATATGGAGCTAGATATGACTGAATCATTCTTATTATCCTTCGCATATCTTATTATTAATGAGAGATCTCTTATATTTTATTTTTCTGGACACAGATTAAACAATTTTCATATTTTAATCTATAATTTTAATTTTGAAGGAATCCAATCAATAAAACTAGTTGTTTGAATAAGATTTAAATAACATTGTGATATTCCTATTTCAATCTTAATTTGCTTGCTTACAAAAATGCATGGCTTCGATTTTTTCATTTCATAAGAATAATGATAATAATAAGCTTGCAAATTTTAAATTACTATATTTAATTATTTAATGTAAATTTTCTTCCTACACCTTATGTTATGTTTAACATTTAATCAGTTTTCATAAAATGCTTTTTAAAATTTAAGAAAGTATAATTATTAATGTAAAAAATATATATTTCAATATCAGAATGTTTGAGTTTATATGAATTCAACACAAATAAAATTTTAAAAATAAAATGTACATTATTAATTATTGTTAATCCTTTTGCATATATATTTCATGAACTTATTCAATCAACCCAAAAAAGAGCAGTATACAATTTAATGCCATAATGAATCTTTTTTGTAAACATCATTTTCTGAATATAATGTAACCTGATTTTTTTTTTAATTTAGGCGTAAAGAAACAATTTAATTAAAGAAAAAAATATTTTATTGTTATTCCACCCATTTTCATTTTTCAGTATACTCATATTTAAGTAGTGTAGTTGTACAGTATGAAGCTGATTTTTTATTTTATACATTTTCCATACATTAAATGTAACAGCCATCCAATTCTAGTAAAATGTTGATAAAATTACTCTAGAATTACACTATCTTAAACCTTAACATTTTTTTAATCACGGTTGAAAATTTCATCTTTTTGTTATTACCCACAGATTTTTATGATTCTCAATTTCACCACTGTTTTAAGTTGCTGATGTATCACAAGTTTTTTTTTTCTAAAATAAGCTAAATAAAAATTACGACATGGTAACTGTTAATTTAAATTTTAATAATTTAACAATCTCGCCTACCATTAATTTTTAAGTTGCTCTCTTATTATTATGTTACAGTATTATACAAAATTGTACTGATTATATATATTTTTCTGATATTATTCAACTTGATGATTATGCTTGCATATATTTTAAAAACTAATTTTGTCTGTTTAGTCAATTGCTCAATCTTTGGTCGTAAAAAGAAACAGTACAAGGACAAGTATCTAGCAAAACATAATGCCGTTTTCGACCAGTTAGATCTTGTCACATACGAAGAAGTTGTTAAACTACCTTGTAAGTAAACATTATTTTAGTCAAATATTTTATCATAACAAAAAATTTATAATTGTTCATAGATATAATTTGAGAGTCAGAAGAGGATCTATTACATTTAAAAAAACATTTAGTTGTTGCAGTTTTGTGCTTTAAAATAGATTTATACAAAATAAATTATCAGTTTTTAGAGATCTAAGCCTGAGAGATACTTCTTACTACGAGTATTACATAGTATTATTTTTTAAATTATAAATTAAAAAATATATACTAGTATGTTGGTATAATGGTCAATCCACTATTTATTTCACAAATGAGTAATATTCAAATAAATTAAGTACATATTATTATGTCAGTATAATGGTCTATCGGTTATTTATTTCACGAATTAGTAATATTCAATTAAATAAATAGATAGTACTATGTCGGTATAATGATCTGTCTGCTGTTTATTTCACGAATGAGTAATATTCAAAAAAAAATATATATATATATATATATATATATATATATATATATATATATAATGATATATCAACTATTTATTTCAAAAATGTGTAGTATTCAAAAATTTAATATATTATTTTTTAAATTGTAATTATTTCGAAAATAAAATAATCATATTTTGATATAATATCAGTAGTTCATTTTACATTAAATAAAATGATAAAATTTAATGATCTCATACCTCTCTAGAGCTAAATCAATCTATTTATCACTTTCTGAATACACCTCGACCCCAGACATGAACCTGTCTTCCTCCTTTGATGCACTGTCACTATCACTTTTACATCTATCAGAAATTTCACCCAAATTAATAATGAACTTGTCAATAATAATCTCTAACAGTCTACATTCTAAATGTATTATTCTTTCTTAATTTTTAAAACATGATTGCATCAGAGTTCCCATTCTTCCGCTGTTGTTATATTATATTTTTCTTTGCAAAATTGTATGATGATTCGGCTACTTACCCCATTTATTAACATTTGCCCATAATTAGTTCAGTCGTGTTGAGATCAGGATGATATGGTGGCACTCTCAGCACTGAATATCCCTTTTCTGGTAACTACCCCTTTTCAAATAATCCACTAAATAATTATCACAATGTTGAATTTATTACACAAAATGATGATGAAACTGAAATGTATTCAATTGCTAATGATCCTAATGTACAATTTGTTGTATCACCGGAGACTTTTCCTCAGCGTAGAGTAGTAGCTGATCATTTGATTGTTATGTTCAATTCCACTCATGTTCCGGTTATAAGCTACAACCATGCTGGGCTTTTGAGTCACTTTACCTCTAGCATTTGTAACATTTTCCATACTGGGTCTATGCATGGTAGAAATGGTAAGGATATTTCTCTTGTCCTTCCACTTCATGACAGTTACGTGCCCTTTTTGGCGGCTGATATATTCTCCTTTCTTTAATTTTCCATTTGTAACTGCCACTGGATTACCAGACCTTTTCAGTTGCTGCGTTCCACACATGTTTGTGTTCTTGTCCATTAGATTTTCAGCCAGTTGAACACTATTGTAGAATTTACCTAAGTAAATAGCATGACCTTTTCCAAGGTACTTCTCCATTAGTTTCATCCCAACCTCAAAAGTTTGGCCTTTCTCTGGATTTACCAATGTGCCTTCCCCAGCATATATTAATATGTTTAAGATATAGCCATGAGGCGTGCAGAACTTGTAAATTTAATACCATAATTATGGTGTTTATTTTTAATATACCGCCTAAATGACAATCTACCCCGCCATAAGATCATTGCTTTATCCAGCGATAGTGACTTTCCTGGAGACAAAGCTGTTGTAAATTTTTCTAATAGGTAATTCACAAGCTGGTCGATTTTGTGTAACTTATGTTTGGCATTGTCTGTTTCTTGCTCATAAAAGCATAAATATTTTTAAATTCTCTCAAACCGATTCCTAGGCATTGTCCTTCCAAAAATGTAGTGTTCATAAAGAAGAAAAATGGTGTGTTGTTGACCAAAAAGTTTGATTAAGAGGCATAAATTTAGAAACTTTTTCGGTTCCTCTATAGTGATGGCAGTCCAAGAATTCATTTGGCTAAACCGTGTTTGAGGCAGTCCTTGACAAACTCCGGCTTGTTTGTTTATCCATGTCACTATTTTTTCCATCAGGACATCATCAAAAATATCACTAAATATTTCAATTGGGTTATTTGAATGAATAGAAACTTCCTCTTTGCCTGTAAAGCCATGAATTGGTGGGATATTATTATAATTGTTATGAATGTTCTGTACAACAAATTATACATTAGTATTATTAGCAATTGAATACATTTCAGTTTCATCATCATTTTGTGTAATAAATTCAACATTGTGATAATTATTTAGTAGATTATTTGGGTCTAGGCCCATAGCAAATTCAACAGTTATTGGATCAACATCATCAACGCTATTTGGATCTAAGCCCATACAAAAATCAAGACTTACGGCATTGTTTTGTTCATCAATGTAATTTCCATCATCTTCACTGCTGTCTCACTGTCTTCATCTTCATTCGAATCACTAAGTATGTATTCGCTGCCACAGTCTAAGTTAAATAAAGAACTCAAAGAACTTGCATCACTATCAATCAACTCACAATTAATTTTACTATTACTTTCTAAAATTTGCTTCATGATTACATTTAATATTCCGACTTGATAAAACACATTATAAAAACAATCAACATAACCTCACAGCAACTTAAAACACATGATTGGTGTAATATTTGGTAACAATATTACTAAATTCTGGTTCATTAAATAAAACACATTGTATTTGATTATAGCTACGACTGCGTGTTGCAAGTAGGAAGGTGAGTTCAAGACTGGCTTGAATATGTGGCCAGGGAAAGCGTCGATAATAAGGGCTGGCGGGAAAAGGTTCTGGATTGCAGCCAATAGCGTTTATTGATTTGTCGTATGACATATCAAACCATATGATGTCACACATCATACGATGTCACGCAATACTCCCACTCTTGTACAATTGTATACATCACAGTTGGTAAACAGGAAGCAAGACTTAGTCAGCTGCCAGTACAGCTGGTTGTAAATAGTATTAACAACAGAACAACACTAATTTACCCTAGCCATCAACCAACTCAGAGACCAAGTGTCCATATTTGTATTACGATCTCTATAGACCTCTACAAAAATCCCACTCCCCACTTGAGTTAAACACTGTAACTTGTTTAAGCCTCCACAAAAGTTAAACCTGGAAACACTTGCATACAAAGTGAGTGCTCTAGTCACTAGATCACCTGAACACTCATATTATTCCTTTTTCAAAGAATTTTTTATAATGAATCGGAAAATTTATGTTTAGTTTTTAATGGAAATATTGTTTCCCGACTGAAACAAATTTTTGAAATGATAGCAGTTGTCTCTGCAGTTCTCTACAGCACTAAAGGGTTAGGGCAGTTTTTTCAATCATTTTTTTAATTTTAATATATCTTAATTATATCTCCTGGGATTTAATTTTTAACATGATAATTAAAAAAAGCTTGGACCTGCCAGAAGACCAAACTACAAAAATGTGATTTTCTCAAAATTGGGTCTAACAATTTTGATAAAATTTTAATAAAATGTAACCCTTAAAGACCTAAACTAAAATGTATTGGTAACCATCTTCCCAAAGATAAGCGAGTTGTAACCCAATAAGTGAAAATGTACCATGGACTGTCATATTTGAAATTTGCTTTGCTAATTTGTTCAATTTTTGGTGAAAAGTGAAAGTATAAGACCCAAACTAAGTGTCAAACCACAGGTAAAAGAAATCCATTATTTCCAAGTAAATTTCGATTTGGTGTATGGATGTGTGGGAATGTTTGTGCAATGTTTTTTTCTTTAGTTTTTTCTTCAAATTTTAACAGATTTTTTATTTGGTTTATTACACAAATATACCTTCTGTGTCTGCAAACAATTAGTGGTTTTAAAAAAGATAAGTGTTTTGTTAAAGTATTTGTCATGAAGGAATTATGAAAATTACTACCAACCCCCATTTCTTTTTGCTAGTCATCAGTAAAGTTTTTGGAAAATTCTCAAATTACACTGTTGAACTATTTAAAAATATGTCAAATAACCTCGACAAATTGGTTTGGATTTCTCAATGGAAAATCAACACCTGATCTCATAGTCATTCTGATTGACTTTGACTTTATAGTTTATGATTTTGACAACTATAAACAAGTTGTGATCCTTGATCTCTCCAAAGCTTTTGATTCAGTTGATTTTAAATTAATGTCGAATATGCTGGAGCATATTAGAATAAGAATGAGCACCTCCTTTATATTCGATTAATACATCCTATCTGTCTGATAATACACAAGGTGTACAGATTGCCGAATGACTGTCAAAAATGGTCCAGTTGAAGTATGGGGTTACCTAGGGATCTATTCTAGAACCTGTTTTGTTCTTTTTGTGCGTAAATGGTTTATATTCATCAGTCTGTGGTAATGATTTAGTTCAGTATGCAGATAACACAACCATCAGTCTATCGGGAAGTACTGCTGAATCTTAGAACAGAATGCCTTTATACAAATTAACTGTGTAAGTCAGTATTTTATAAAAATTTAATCCTTAATTCTGACAGAAAAAAATATTATATACATTTTAATATAAATCATGAAAATTCTGAATCAGGCCTACTGTTGTGTTAGGTGATAACATAATATAAGTGGTCAGTTCTGTAAAATTTCTAGATTTGGCTATTGATAATAGACTTACCTGGAAATATCATGTAGACATTATGTAGATATCATGTAAATATCATGTGTATGCAAAAAAACTTAGTTTTGATATTTTCATAATGAAAAATCTCTGGGATTATTGTAGTCATTCTACATTGTTAAAAGACTACTATGGCTACTAATACATTCACATTTGAGTTAAAAGACCATATTATATGGAGGTGAGTCATCAATATAGATGTGGGAAAATGCTTTTTATTTTACGAAAAAAGGCAGTACGATTAATGGCAGGATTAAATAGAAGAGATGTACAATTATGTTTTCCAAGACCTGGGGTTATTGACACTTCCAAGTATGTATGTTTTTGAATTGAAGTATCACTATATTTTAAATTTAAATGTTACCCCATACTGAATAAAGATGTACATGAGTATGGTACTCTATTGAGAAGTCATTTATGTTTAAGCCCATTCAGGCTAAGTAAGTTTAAAAAATTGCCATCACCAGTTGGCGTGGCTTTGTTTTAAACTCCCAGGAAGCATTAAAAATATTCTAATTGTAATGAGTTTAAGAAAAGCCAAAGACAACTTTTATTATATGGATCCTTTTAATCTCTGGAGGAGTTTCTCTGTCATGAAAAGTACATCTAGCTAAGAAACTAAAAATGTAGTAACACCCATTTGTCAGTTTACGTTCTATTTTATGTGTGCTAAATATGAAACTATGTTATTTTTATTTTAGTTGTAACACATATTATATTAAATTAAGGACTCTTGCTATACAAATTATTCTTTTATCAAACAACAATAGACATTAAATAAAATGAAATAAATCCATCTCATAAATTTTAAATAAATTAAAAATTGTGTGTACTAAATATCTGAAAATAATGTTTTGTGAATCTATAATGATTGTCAAATGTTATTGTTATTTGCTTTGTGTATTTTCACAATCAAAACTTTATTTTTACAGCATTTTTAAGAAAAACATTGGTACTATTGGGTGCACACGGAGTTGGAAGAAGACATATTAAAAACACATTAATAGCAAAGCATACAGACAAATATGCCTATCCTATTCCTCGTAAGTATTACATAAACTTTAAAAAATATGTATCTTTTCTTCATCCGCACCCTTTATACAGATCATGGTATAATTATTATTTCATTTACATACGGTTTGCAATATTTACAACATCTCTTTTTATCTCCAAAAAGTTATATTTTGATCCTTCTCCTTCCTTCTCCTATCCTCTCTATCTTCCCATTTACGTTCCTGGAACCCTCTTCCATCCATGGCTCCCTTGATATCCCTAATCCATGTATGCCGAGGCCAACCTTAGGCAATCTTTCCTGTCCCATTCGCTCCACATGGCCGTACCATTTCAGTTGTCTATACATTTTGTCTAAACAAATTGGTCATGTTAAGTTTTGTTTTATTTTACCTGTGTATGAGAAATCATATACTTATCATTAACACCCTTCAAACTGTTTTTCTGTACAATTTATACTCCATCTATGTCTGATATTATTTCTTTAAAAACACCTTTATCACTATCAGTCATAGTATGATTATCCTCCACAAATTACTATTTAGTTTCGGATAAATTTCATCTTCATATCATGCAGCAGTCACTACGATAGCAACATTTGAACCTCGAATTTAAATTACCACATTATAAAATACTTTATAAATCACCTTTTTCCAAAATGGTTCAATATCATACCGTGTTTTGTAAAATGTTCTCGATTTAGGGATACAGTATATCTAAATATTTAACATTTGGCAAACATTTAGTCAACTTTTTATATTTGTTTTCCCAACATCACTATTTACCCAAATTGAATACATTATTTTAAGACATTTGTATCGGCAAGCTTTAGAAGAGTATTTGACAATGTTTAAACACAGTCACTCTCTTCATTTTTTTGCAAATTACTATTCCCAGTCCATATAACAACATAACCATCTTTTGTTAAATTTTAGTTAACACTATCTGCCAACATTTGTTCTGTCTTTGCTCCAGATCTCACCATGCTCTCATCTTTCCAATCAATGCCACAATCTTTGAGAATCCCTATGCTGAATCTCTCCATAACTATCGCTCAGCACCATTATGCTTTTTTGAAGAGAGTTTTTGCTACTAATAACATTGATACATTCTTCTCCGTCTAAGTCATGTGATTTCATTTCATTGCACACTTCTGGTGTCCAAAACTTTTTAACAATAACAGGAATAGGTTTTCCAATTTCAATAACAGCTGATGTATCTCTAGCCTCTTTCTACCATTTACTCTTTTCCAATTATTTTCGTTTGACAGATCTATATTAGTTCTTTGTTAAATTTTTTAAATCGTTTTGAATCAGTTTTATAATTGCATTAGCATTACTTAAATCATCTTTTTTCTTGCATAAATCTACTTCTAGTATTTCAATATTATTTTCAAGTTTCTTAATCTTGCTGCCTATTTTTTATTATAGTTTTTGCATTTAAAATCCTTTGTACTTTTCTTAGTATTAGTATAAGAAAAATTATATCTAGCCGTACAGATCTCACAACATATTCCTTTAACTATATTTTTCTTACAAATACATAGATTATGAAATATTTCGTACTTGCTCTTAGTTTTCTTTTGACCCTGTGAAATTATTTTGCTTTCCAACTCAATACGGACATATTTATTAACTCAACATTTATTAACATAATTTAGCTGAAATTTCAATATAGTATTTTTTTCTCGGCTTCTACATATTCTTGAACTATGTAATTTCAAAACTCCAGTATATATTTAACCAACATATAGTCTGTTATTGAATATCAATATTGAAATTGTTTGTATAGAAGTAACAGTCCAGTCAAATAACAAATAAACAATATTAATAGGTAAAAGTAAATAAATAAATATGACTATCCGAAGCAAATAAACATTTGCCCTATTAGTCCCATCTGATCTGAAGTCTATCCTGTCCTCTCTTCTGTAACTGTCCAATGCAGTAAATTTGAAATATTCAAATCATATTTTATAAAAAAAATACTTGTTAAAAATGAAAAATGTTTACCATTTCTTGCTTAGCATTATAAACTCTAGCTTGTCCAGAATTTTCAACAAAAAACCACATAATAACATTAAAATTTGGAACAGCACAAAACAAACTTCCATTATTCGATTATATAACTTGTATACCTAACTTTACTATTAGAATCATGTCTTACTATTTATCATGTTCGTTTCAGCTTCTTCAAAAGAATTTGTGCATTGATCATCACAAACCAATCTTTTTTATTAAGTTCACTTCAAACCTTGACAAGTGGTACCCATGTAAATTCTTTGCAAAAAAATTTTTCATAAAATTCTTATTGACACAACTCTTACCAATTTATTAGCCTTTAAATATTTTCAGTAGTATAGTCGATACAAATCAGATGACAAGTTTATTGTATCATGTATCATTTAATTGTTTACGACTAATCTTCCTTCTTAGAACGAACTTCCAGAATCAAGTCACTCTAATAGCTGGATGTCTTTTTCATATAATGCCGCCAATGCACAAAATTTCTGATCACTTAAGATCTCATTAAGTGTTATTTGGTGATTCAATAGTACAGTTTGTCATTCAATGAACAGTCATCGGTTTTCAGTATAGTCCAGAGAGCAATCGATCTTTGTTTAACAATCCAGTAATGGATTATAATGTTCTTTTTCTGTGTTGAATTTAGTCTTCCACTAATCTACTTAACATATTTTAGTGATCATTTGTATATGTTTAGTAGTTGTTCATGAAATAGATAAATTAAAATGATATCCAAAATGCATCACATATTTCCATTTAAAGTATGTGAGTTTTCCATATTCATAATAATGTATGTGTTTAAATAATTATACAAAAATCTAAAAATCTTGGTTTCGATGGATTCATAGGTAATTAAAAACAGTATCAATAAAAATCAATTATATATCCATAATAGAACCATGATGGGCCTAAAATAACTCTAGTAATAAATTCATTACTCTTAAATTTAATGTGTTTTAATTAGGGAAGTGAGAAGAGGAAAATTAAGACAACTAAGCATATCCATTTATTTTAACAATTGTTTAATATGTATAAACTTATCAATACCAAGCTCTAACCAACCACATTTCAACAATACTTAGTCATTCTTATTCTAGATGTCAACAATATAGTTAAAAATTCTAAATAAAAAACTGTAAACTAGCTAACTGTCGAAGATAGGCTCGCTACTCTGTTTTTTTGCCAGCTCATGGACCCACGTTTGTTTAATGTATGCAGAATTAATAAAATCAGAAAACCATAAGACACATCTGGTGTTTGAAGTTTAAACCTCTAAAGGAGAGTAATCTCTACTTTACTTTTTCAGTGTTCATTTGACTTTTTAACTTGCAAATTAAATTTAGTATATTTAAGTAACCTTCATTAATATTTTGAGTAGTAAATGATTTATTATACATCACATGAATGTTTACTTCTAAAAGCACTTCATTTAATTTTTATTTAAGAACTATTCTGACATTTTTTATGTAAATCTTACATTGCCACTCAACCCAGTTAAGTGTGTCATTTTAATTTTATATAAGGAAAGAAGTTTTTAACATCACTTTATTAAACTGAGGTAAACAAACAAACTGAACCATCAATATCAATACAATTTATCTAATACATTAAATCAGTCAACTGTATATTATAAATTAAGATTACAATTCGTTTAAATTTGTTATCTCTTTATACATACTATTATAGTTGGTATCTACTTTCGTGTAATGTATATGAAATTTAAAAAAACATTAAAATTTCAGATACTACAAGACCTCCTCGCAGTGATGAAGAAAATGGCCGCAACTATTATTTTGTATCACATGATGAAATGATGGCAGACATTGCAGCAAATGAATATCTAGAATATGGTAACTTTGATAATATATATTGTTGATTGTTTTATTGTGATAACCAGTTAGTTATGATAGTGATTTTTAGATACTTCCAAGCCAAACTTGGGTAAGGCTCACCAAAAAATAAAATTTTTAATAAATTATACCTTTCTATAAGCTGTAGTGGTTGCAACAATCTATTGCGTACATACAAATAACATATGATTAACTGTGTTATTCAAAAGAGTTCCATCTGTAGTCTCATAGATAGTGTTGTGATCCACTTTCTTTGAAAACAGTAATTTTGTAACCACAAACTTATGCCTTTGATTCATCATTCCATCAACCTAGATCATAGAGAGCGACTTTTTATGATAACCAATTAATATGGTACAAGGTTCCCATTAAGATTTACTTCAAGATTACCAATAGAAAAATAATGTCAACTAATTGAGCTTTCTACCATCATAAAATTTTACCAATGTTATAAAATTTTGCTTCAACATACCTAAAATAGACTCTTTTGCAACTTTAAATTTTTAATCATCTCAATGAAGTGAAAGTTCAGAAACCTAATAGTAATATTATTATTATTATTTTAAATACTAAAATATTTAAATTTCAATAATTCTGAATGATACAAGGGTGGTGTTATTCTTGGTGTGATTAATTTAGTTTCTATTTTTGAATTATTTAAATTGACAATAATTAAAAAAATATATTGTCTTTTTTGGTATTCAAACACAAACAAAAAATTATAAAAAACACAAATAAAAAATATCAACACACCCAGTTTCCTTTTTTGTAATTTCAGTGAATATTACAGGAAATTTCTTCTCCAAAAATGTATTCCAAAAATGTATTGTCACTGAAATTACAGGAAATTTCAGTGGAAAATGTATCTTCTCCATCTAACTGAATATTGATATTGGAAATCTCTGTATTAAAGTGTATTTTTTTCAAAAGTATTCTTCTCTATCAATATCTTTTAGCAAAAAAAGCCATGTAATCATTAATACTTTGTGCTGATAATCACCATACATCCCTTGTGACTGCAGGATGACACAGATTTTTTTCTTTCTAAATTTCGCTCATCATTCATACTATATTAAAAATAATAGTATCAAATATCACAGTTTAATTCATATTATGTTATACTTTGGAGAATTAATAAAATTGTCTTATCAGATGTTCACAAATTAATAAAATATATAATAGATTATAATAGCTTGGTGTATGCACATGATAGTAACAGTTCAGTGTGATTGGAGCAGGAACCCATGAAGATGCAATGTATGGGACTAAGTTGGAAACTATAAGAAAAATACATCAAGATGGAAGAGTAGCTATCCTAGATGTAGAACCACAGGCACTTAAAGTATTACGAACTGCTGAGTTTGCGCCTTATGTTGTCTTTATTGCAGCTCCTTTGTTGCAAAATTTGGCAGATGTAAGTATAATTAGAATAAATTTATATTTATAAACTAGCTGAATACCTGGGCTTCCAGGTAAAAAATAAAGGGACAAAATACAACAAATAATTTAGCTTTAGCTAAGAAAAGGTAAAGAAGCTACAATTACAGATGTTATCAAGTAGAATATCGGTATTGGTCATTGATATTAACATAACCCAAAAAACACCACATATAGGTGACATTGGAACAGATGAAATGTAATTGAACTGAGCAGAACTTAAACTAAAAATAAAATCATAACTCTTTGTTAAATGAAGAATTATTAAGATGAACCAAAATATTTCCTTTGTTTCACAAAAGATGTTAGAAAATTAGGTCACACTATGTTCTATGAATATGAGTGAAAAGTAAATATTCTGACTACATTACAGAAGTGTTTTTAATTAAAAGTTTTATGTAAAACGTTCAATTTAACTTTTATGAGTGATTGCATGTCTGGTATAACATGCCTAAACTATTTTCTTTATAAACTAAAAAATATGATTAATTGAAACTTGTGATTTATTGTTGAAATTTGAATATTGTGTCTATAGAATCATCTCATGTTTTTTTGTAAAGAGAGATGTTTTTTTGTTATTGGAATATAATTTTATAATATTTTATAAAATCTTTTATAAATTATTTTCCTTGTTGAATTTTTTGAATTTGATATTTTGAACTTAAAAAAGAATTAAAGCTTTATGAAAATAATTATGTTAGATGAAAAAATATTAGTTTCTGAAATACATACAAATTTTAATTTAAAAATAGGTTGCAACCATAAATAATAATAATAAATAAAATTTTAATGAACATAATTTTTATTTAATTTAGTATGCAAGATGTTATATATAATTCTATCTTTACAGGTGTAAATATAAAATAATATAGGTAAAACTACTCTATTAACTAATTGCCCCACAGTTGATGTGACAATTGTAAATATATAAAAATGTGGGGAAACTACTTTGCAATGGTAGCGAGTAAAACAATTGCTGGGGTACGATTTGGGTGGTACGTGGATCTACTTTGGTAATGTATTACAGGGTCCCAATCGCGTGGTAAAATTAATATAAGTACACTGGGCGAATCTCAACTTAGGCTAGCCATTTTTGACGAGTATTACTACAGAATAATTAACTAAAAATAAGAGAATTACACTAATACCTATATTAATATTAACTACACTGTATTGCAACAACGTGTCGCTCTATACCAGGGCCTAACATGGGCGCGTATATTTCGACTAATAATTTTACGATAACCCAAAATCGTGATGCGCCCTGATATAAACCCTAGGGCCGTACCAGCCCTATTCCTTTGGGTTTAGCAAGGCATGATAATAAATACGGCAATATAATAAATTTAAGAAGAACGCTGTGAGACATCTTGAGTCACCACTATGTCAAGCACTACTCAGGCTTATCAGGTCTAGGGCGGATATGGCCAGAATCATGAAGGGGAGGGGGAAGTGGTGAGTAATCACCACAACTTTTGCTAACCAAATAAAAAAAATAATGAAAATTCAAATAAATTGCTCAGCTAAGGGCGCCAGGAAGCATAAAGCTTACCAATTTAGAAAAAGTTAAAATCTAATTATTATTTGTTATTAAAAATTCTCAGGGTGATGATTCTTTTAAAAGTGTACTTTCCAGTGGTTATTTGGTAAATGAGAAGTCCTTTTTTATTTTTCTGAAACTGAACATACTATTTATTAGAACATATTTATCATTAGCACATACACATCAGTTTATTATTTATAATTATATCATGTTGAAAGTAAAATTAAAATATTATTTCGTCTTGAAGAGACCAAGAGTTTCTCTAAATGACTCTAGCTTAAATAGTTGCAACTTGTTCAATTAGTTTTTTTTAATATGAGTACCTTTGTCTCATTAATATGAAATTATGATTTATTATATTAAATTAGAAATTTTCTTAAAAATACTTTCTATATTGAGATTTATTTATTTAACAAATATTTAACATATTTTATTTATTATTAAAGTTTCATCATCAGTACTTTCGTACAAAAAAAAAGAAGAAGATATTGTCTGTAGTTCATGTTACCACATTGTAGCAATCCCCAGGGTAGACGTCTCGTGCAGCGTGCAATTCTCTTTCTTAAGGTTGAGGTACGCCATAATCCAACGTTGTATCTACGTTGTCTCAGATTTTATTTTACGAATTCATGATTATCACACATTTTGTCTTTATCACTGATATAGAGTTTATATTTTAATACATAGTGTCCTTCAGATTAAAAGTATCGTTTAAACTGTCTATACAAGGAAGAAAGTTCAATTCCCACCATTTGATCAGGGCTCATTCACAAAGAATAATTATTTCACAACGAAATATATGTCCGTCTGTCTCCGACACACCTTCTAATTGCTATACGATTAGCTGACTCTAAATTGTATATTCAAATAATGTGTACTTTTGTATTTTATTTAACACTTCTTATTTTTTCACTTTAAAAACGTCTCTTACTATAAAGCACATGTTTCTGCCTTGTATCAAAAAATATGTCTGTCCAATTTAGATGCTCCCTTCCAACTGTCTTAACGACTGACTCATTGATATTCAAATAACGTATACCGTTATATTTTACTTAACACTTTTTATTTTTTACTTTAAAAACGCCTCTAACAATAAAGCACATGTTTCTGCCTTGAATCAGAAAACACGTCCGTCCCTTTTAGATGCTCCCTTTCAACTGCTTAACGACTGACTCTAATTAATACTCAAATAACGTATACCGTTATATTTTACTTAACACTTTTTATTTTTCAATTTAAAATCATCTCTTACAATAAAGCACATGTTTCTGCCTTGTATCAAAAAACACGTCCGTCCAATTTGATGACTGTTTCTAGACTGAACTAAGCAACTTGTATTTTCCGCATATAGCATACACCTATCACATGAATTTTAGCCTTGTAACCTTGTCCGCATGGCAACAGGTGTTTTGCACTTCATTTAAACACAATTTCACATAAATATTGAATCAATCTCAATACTAAACATTACCATCTTGACAAATATATTTTTTGGAAATCTATTTTAATTTCTCTTCCCCTTATTTTAAATGTTATTCACAGACTTCAACTTGACTTATGTCATCTACATCCAAACCAATCGTAAAATTCCTTTGCAACAGCTGATATATTGGTACCAATTCAAAATTTGAGTATTACACAGGTTATATTTGATTTGTATGAATTCTGATGTTATATTATGTTTATCAATAATAAAATGAACATTTCAGAAAAAAGGATTCTGTACTTTATTTAATATTCTACATAGTACACTTTTTCAAAAGAACTTGTGACCTCAGATTAATACCTCTCTGTATTACTCTGAGAGTAATACGTTACACTCTCTTCAAGAGTAATAATAATTTTTATAATTATTTATTTTATTATTATTATTTTTTTAATGAAACATTACAAAATGGCGCCCAACTTTATCAAATAATCAATTCTAAATAACTAAAGACAATAATTAAATTGTTTCAATATATATCTCAACTTAAAAATAGTTGATAGAACTCAGCGGCAGAAAAAATGAAACTAATACAACTTTAATTAAAATCAATACAATAAAAAAAATATATATATATATATATATATCAATAATATAAAATTGATTCGCTTAGAGCCTCTATCACCTGTAATCTTCCTGGCTTAAAAACTTGATTGATTTTTCAACTTAGTTTCTTTGGATAACTTGTTCAAAATTATTATTTTATCAGACATAGATATATTTGTAATCATAAATATATTGTTTTTTGGTAATATCAAAATAAATTTTTGGTCCCGGGTGAAAGTCTCACTCTGCGACTTATTACGACTAGTGGATTATTATGGATTTCGTAAAGCTTGTACACATGGATGAACAACTGAGAATGACTCAACCTTTTACATTATATTTATAACACAGTGCTACAGATTCAATCATTTTGAATGCAAATTAGATTAATTGATAGCTAATTAAGAAATGATATTTCTCCTCTCAATAACATTAAATTTCAGATTGTATCTCTCATTTTCATCTCATACCTACAGAACCTTTATACCTTTATACCTTTATAACCTCATATCTTTATCCACAGAACTAGGCTTAGTTACACCCACATTTAGGTTAATTATGCGATTCTAATAGTTAATTATAATTGAGCTGTCATTAATATAAAACAGAATAATGGGTTTCTGTTAAATAAATGTTGTATTTCACAACAAATGACACATTCTAAAAAAAGAAACAGTGAGAGAAAGCTGGGAAACAGAAGTCGAGTTACTTAATCTTCTAACTTTTGTGATTATGTTTCATAATTATTGTGATTTTAGTAACATTTTTTTCATTTTGGGAAAAATTTTGGGCAACATTATTTAGATAAAACTGTATTTTTTTTTTTAACTTTTATAAATGTGCAATTTTTTTAAATTTATGCTTACATGGTGTATTTTAAATGGTTTTAGTATGATGGGAGTTTGGAACGACTAGCCAAAGAATCAGACCTTCTTCGGCAAGCTTATGGACACTTTTTCGACTTGACTATTGTAAACAATGATATTGAAGAAACAATTGCATCTCTAGAACGTGCTATTGAACGTGTACACACCACGCCTCAGTGGATTCCAGTATCTTGGGTCTACTGACCTTCAATGCCTTCAAGATCCAGTACCCCTTGTGGAAAGTAGGTCTCAGTGGATAGTGCAATGAAACTATCATCAACGGTGATGATGATGGTGGTGCAATAGTCGGTATTTGGGAGCCAGGGCTTAAGACATTATTTATACCAACTTTGTATTGTATATAAAGAAATAATAGCAATCTCTTTTTATAGTGTGATACAATCTTATAACAGATAGTGTGCTAAAGGAGTGGGCCATCGAATGGTGAAACATGAACCAATGTTTATAACAAATATAACTGAGTTTATCAGTGAAATATATATACGTTTTATCGTAAATGTTGATCAGTTACTGAATATTGTACTGTATTTGATGATCATTTTTGCTTATCCTCTTCAAAATTTACAAGCATTGATGACCATCGAGCAGTAAAACAGTTTTTTTCTTTCTTAAAACCAAAGTCGGTCGAGTATTTTAATTTGAGACACTTACCTGTTAGCTGCTGACCACTTTACCTTGTGTCCCTCATACATCTTTGGCAGTGTACTTTATACAAATTTATAGTTTTATTCATTTCAGTAAATATTTATTTTAAAGTTATTGCATTTTAGGCCTTGTAGAGTTATGAATTACTTAATCTGTGCTTTTTCTTATGTTTATATATTGTGTTTAAACTTAAAACATATTTTACATGTTTATAAAACATTTCTTATTTATTATGCTCTTTAGTCAAATTATACTTAATAGGAGCCATAAACATTAATTTATTTATTACCATTAATTATGCCCAAAATGTACTTCATTAATACGGGTTTGAAATTTTGTCAATTTACATTAAAACATTATTTATAAAAGTGTAATACATCCTAAACAAAGCCACAAAATTCTTCTATACATTATTGGCTTGATTATTGATTATTATTAGTGGATTAATAGTGTGATCTTCATTTATAATCAAAATGATGTTATACCTAAATGTTTTAATAAAACTTGTAACACAGCTGCTAATGTAGTAACATAATTTGTGAATCAATTTATTTTGCAACAATTTTAAAGCTATACTTAATAAGTTAATGTTGGACATTAAAGGGCAGGTGAGAAGTTATTCTTGAAAACTATAAAACATTTTGAAATTACCAACAGGTTTTTAAATGAAGTTGTCCAAGCTATTGTAAAAAAAAAAAAAAAGTATATTTGTGTCAAATTTGAAAACGCCTGGTGGAAATAATTGTTACCGCAGAACAAACACACAATATATATATATATATATATATATATATATATATATATATATGAATACAAATTAAAACGATAATTCAAAATCTTCATGATTAGTGCTTATTTTTATGATTAGTGCCTCAGATATCAATTTTGTCATATTCCCAAGGAAATTTGCAAAAAAAAAAGTATTTTCTATTGCTAACTTACAGTCTCTTTTATATAATAATATTTCAAGTAAAAAATATACTACCTTGACTGGGAATCGAACCCAGGACCTTTGGCTTTACGCGCCAATGCTCTACCAACAGAGCTATCCTAGTCGCTTCCCAGCACTGGGCGTAGACTTCTCAGTCTAGGTAGACTTGGGTTCGATTCCCAGTCTAGGTCGTATATTTTTCACTTGAAATATTATTGTATATTCAATACTTGCTAGTAAAAACGTATAAGCGGAAAAATCAAATAATTAAAAAATCAGTCTCTTTTAGTTGAGTCATATTTATTTTCTTTTTAAAATCATTATTTTTAACTTTTTATTCTACTGTTTTATGCCTCAAAACTTATATTGTCTGTTTCAGTAATATCTTACCAATATTTTAACATGCAACTGTATTGATTTTATAAACTATCTCATTTCATAAATTATTTATACTTCATATTCAAAATAGCATAAAAAAATCCAGTGAAAACATTCTTAAGATGAATATGTAAATTATTATCATATTGTTATTATTGAAAAGAATTTTTAGAAACACCTGTACATTCTTTTCCAAAGTACTTAAATATTTTCAGATTGCAATATCTTTGTTTATTAAACATGTGTACTGTGTACAACATCATTATTTCTAATTATGTGTTGTAAGTTTTCAATCCTTGTGTTATTTTTGTTTAATGAAGTTATACAATGTGTAGAAAAGTGCATCAGCGTTGGGAATACAATTCTTTGTAAATTCTCTTAAAGACGATTTATAATATGTATTATATTGTGCATATTATTAAAACCCAATAATGAGTTTATTTGTAACTTAATTTTGTATTTACCATAGTTTTGTTTTAGGAAATATGTAAATTACAGAATTCATTTTATTTACTTTATTAATTGTGTAACTGAATAAATGAAGTACATTGACCATCCAAATTTTTAAAGCCTTGCTCAAAAGTATGAATTTATTGATTTGTCTTATCATTCTTTTGTTTATTCTTCTGTGTAGAAATTATTGTTTTCTTTTCATTGTGTTAATTTTAACTTATTCAAAACCATTATAAAAACAACAAACAATTATGTTAGTGCATGTTAAAGAAATGTTGTAACATTAACAATATTTACTGTTACTTTACATTTATGGTATTGTATCTATTAAAGTATGTATGCCATTACATAAATTCTTATTACAAAAATAAAATATATTTGTACTTAAACTACTGGTCAGAACATTCCACAGCAAAGACTTTAACAGTTAACTTTTATCATTATCTGTTTAGTTATCGTTAAATTGCAAGCACAATTTATTTATGTACAAATATCATTATTACTTTTTGGTTTGGTACAAAAATATAAATTATTATCACACATAAAAAATATATTCATTTTACTATAATTAAATAGTCATCCTAACTGATAGCAACCAAGATATGTATATATAAGGGTTATATCTCTTTAAAATGCAATCATGGACATCTTAATAATTACCAAGGATGAGGAATTGCAAGAGTTTCAATTTTGAAATACTGTATAAATAACATAATGATATTTTTTTTTAATTAATGTAATAATTATTTTTTAATTATGTTGGTAATTATTCTTCCTTCCATTTAAGTGAGTTGGCTGTGTTTTTGTTGTGGATTAAAGTAAAAATTATTATCTGCACAAGTTCTTAAAGTCTGAATATATTTAACTTAATATTAAAAGTAATACCAATCAAAACATATAAAGCCATCTTAGATATATTAGGAAATCATATTATTTCCCTTTACTTAGGCAATAAGATTTGTTTCCTATATATAATTTAATTTTTAAGTCAGAGATTGTGATAACAAACTCACACGAGACAAGGCTGTGGAAAGTATGTTGAAAGGTATGGAAAAACATGAATAAGATTGTTTTAACATGTAATATTTCAATATTAAAAATGTCAATAAATCCATGTTGTTAATTTATTCTGTGTGTTAAGACATCCACTGCCACGCTGTATGTATCCAATGATATTGATAGGGATCAATTTACACTTTATAGAAAATCAAACATTTTCAACACTGTACTATGATTTGCATTTTTATTTATTACTTATTAAATGTAATGGTTACAAATGAATACCTGATTTTCATTGACAGATTATAGTTTTTATTTTTTTTTTAAATCTAAATGTGAATACATATAGATTTACAAATACATTTACATATACATTTTTATTCAAATGTGAATACATATTAAACAAATGCATTAAACCATGTGTAAAAATAATCATACAAATTTATTAAAACCCAAAATTATTTTATCCCCCCCACCAATAATATTTCACTTTAGAGAGCATAGGAGTTAAGAAAAGGAAAAGCTTAAAGTGTTATATACATCATATATTAGATTTATATAGTTCTAGAAAAAACAAGTTTACTAAACAAAAATTATAGCTTTATAGTTGACAGAAGTTCCTTTTATGTTATTGACAAAGTCGCTATATAAACAAATTAAACAATTAATTAATAATATACTTCCTTTTTTGTCGCAATTTATGAAGAGCAGAAAACAGAATATAAATTGTAGAATAATTTTACAAAAACATGTTTTACAATAAATGTCAAAATTATGATCACTAAAATACCCTTCATTGCTGCCTTTAAACAAACAAATATACCCACAGTAGGAACAACTTATTATAAGTTAATATATATTGATTTGAAACAAGTTGAACTTTTCACCCATAACGAATAAACAAGGAGATATTGAAAAATATAGTGATTTTTGTTTATATTATTAAAACTTGCTTTACCTATGGATATTTACGCCATAAACATTCAGCACTAACATATCATTTTTTAAATTTCTTCTGCAAAATAAAGCCATATCACAATTCTTAAAAACAACATTCTCTCTTTTTTCCCTTTTTTATAATCATTTGATGATACATTTTTCAAAATTACTCTTGCTTTATCTAAATAGTAGTCATTACATTTTATAGTTGAAACTTCTTAAACAGTACATTGGATATGAAAGTTGTTATATTTTTCTGAAGTATTGTATCAGTAACATAAAAATATCTATAACATTTGTATTTATATTCCTTTGAAAATTACTGGATTCATTTTCATAAATGTACATAACTGAGTAGAGAAAAGATATGGGCATTGACATTATAGGGGGTGACTAAATAACACTCAAGAGATATATGGAACGTATTGTGTATTATGCAGTTATAGCTGTATCACACATTATTTGAAGGCATGAGTTATTTTTAATACTATTCCAATTTCTTTTATCCAATGTCTTTCTGTTTTAAAAGCTTGAAACTACTTTAAAAATAACTTATCAGGAAATAAAGGGTTATAATAAAACTAACCATTTACGTGAGACTTTGTTTAAAAAAAAAAAAGTCTAAAGAAGAGTAGGGCCTATGTTATTCTCATTGAAATATTTTTTGTGTTTAACATTAACTAGTTGATACCACTGATGCTTCTAAACAAAAGAGTTTGTAGGTGTATTTCATTTGAGCCATTACTTATTTATTTATAATCCATTTTTATTTATTTATTATATTAATAAAATTAATTAATTTTATTTTAAATTTTATTCTTTCATTGTTTGGATATAAAATGAGTTTTATCACATGTATTTAACACACATAACATCTTAGAATACTTACAGTAGATTTTAAAATGGAAGATCTATTGTTAAAATTAGTCAATATAGGATGAAAGTGTTAACTATTCAGGAGTCATTGTAAATGCGATTATAAAACGATTAAACAATTTAATAATAATTTCAATTGTTGAATCTCCTTTTTCCTTTTCACATTTTGTTTAAATGGGTAGATAAGTTTTGTTGCAAGAAATGTTTTATGCTTATTGATTTGGTAAACTCATTTAGACAGTTGCAATAGCATAACACGTGGTCCCGACAACATGTCCAAAGATGGAACCAAGTACATAATAACTATGCTTCAACCAGCAGTAAAAATGTATCATAAAATTAGTATAACATACAATGGAGTAATCTAAAAGCCATACAACTAAAATTTAATTATTTTACAGTAAAGAGAAATAATTTAATGTATAGTTTACAATCAACAAAATTTTGTTGTTGTGTATATTTCACTCAAAGTAAAAATTACTTCTCATTGTCTTTCATAATATGCCACAATAAATTTGCAAGTGCTGTACATATCAGTAAATTTTCATTTAGTGATACTTTTTCATGAAACAAGTTCTGTATCCAATTGTTTTGCTTTGATCGACTGATGATAACACTCTGGGAACTTAACAAAATATCCTTAATTTCTGTAATTTATTGGCTCCAGGAGCTAGTTAATAAAAAACTACTTCTACATTGTATGAAAAAATATTCTCAATGTTCCTCAACAAACATTTATTTGTAACAAGGCAATATTTCAATCAATAAGTCATCATCTTTAGTTGTTACATGTACACAAACCCTCTTGGCAAGTGTTGTTCACTTTTAGTGAATAAGTATGCAACATATAAGAGGTGTGATAAGATCTCTCTCTCACTGGTAATGCATAATTTCACCTTTGATAAAAATACATAGTGTTCTGAGTTTCCTAACAACTTTTACAAAATATCTTTCTTTATACACTACGAAATTGGTTATATATGCTGGATCACAATGCAATATAAAGGCCCTATTTTCTCATGGATACAAGCAAGAAACTATGAATCAATTTCTATTGTAATTTGACCAAAATTCTGACATAATAAAAAATATTTACAATGGTTTACTTGTAGCTTTCTTTTTTTATTATTATATTTAATATAATGTTGTTATAACACGAGTTGCCAACAACAACTAGCAATTTGACAACAAAGCCTGAGCATGTTCTATTTGTTTATTTAAGATATTAATTAATAAGTATTATTAACTGAGAACAATACTTATTCCAAGCTCTAAAATCATTTCTTTTTATATTGACAATTATAAATTTAATGTTTTATTCTTTGTTAACTCTACAAGGTACCAATGTGAGTATGAGTCCATAGTGAGTAGCTTGAAATCTCTCAATATTCGGTACTATATTATAAACAATTTTACAAATTTTTATGGGAACAAAAACCTGCTTCTGAAATTTTAATTTTTTTAAACAATTTAATTAATATAAACAAAAGTAAGTAAAAAGTATATGAACAATTGTAATTTTGTGTATAGTTTCTTATTTGTTATTTATTTTATGAACATACAGCTTACGAAATGTGGTTTGCTATACTTAACTAAACTATGAAAAGATAAGCATTTTTAATCAGTTCTTGCAAAGTACATGTACCTTTTTACTTCCTGCTTCTAATATGGTCTGTTCAATCAGGCCCAACATTTTTTTCATGTCATTACTTTTTTAGAGCATTCATTATTCTCTCATTAGCTTCATTAACTATTCTTTTATAAACTTGTATGTCTTCACTTTCTTTAATTTTTAAAGTTTTTTTTTCTTTCAAAATGGTTTCTTTGGTCTAGCAAAGAAACCATTTCCTTTTAAGGACTTTTCCTTATATTTTTTTTTCTTTCCCTCATGCTTATTTTTTTCTTCTCAAATGATTTTATCATCCTTTTTCTTTTTTCTTTTCAAACCTCTAAATAAGATTTTCTGACCATTAAATCTTTGTTTATGAAATCGAGTGTAATTGGTACTTTATGTCAAAATTTGTTTAATTATAAGGTTGTAAACCATCTTTGGAAGTCTGAATAGCACTTCCAGGTTTAGAGAACAGTCAAATTTATCCTTGTGTCTGTTAAAAAAATTGATGTCTGGCAAAACCCACATTCAAGTCAGCCAATGGTGTGTGGCAATATGAATATTCGTTTAATCAGTTTTTTTTTTTAGTTCAGGGTATTTATCTTGATCAAATCAAATATTTTGCTATAATAATAATCAATTAATTCTCTGGACCATTCTTTTGGAATATCTTTACACCTAAATGTCTTTCACTACATTATCAACTACATTGTCACAATTAACAGGTGAAGTAAACTGAATGGTTGAACTTAACCGGTATAATGAGCTGAAAGGTTGAAGCAAGTTTTTTTTTTATTAACTGAACTATCCTAGGACTAGTTACACTGGCTTCAGGGATAGATTATTTTACTACAACATTTTCAAATGCCAACTTATCTGTCAAAGTTTTTGCAAGTTTGGCCAGCAATTTTCTCATCAGAACAAGCATTTCCTTTTGGGTTTCAGATTTCAAAATATCTATCACTTTTCTTGTTTCAACTCCAAACTCAAGTTCACTGTCTTTCAATTCTAATTCAGCAGAAGGAAACTGCAATTTTCTAAAATCAACCATGCTTTTCCCCCTTATAGCTTATATCTTGAGTAATCCCCTATAAAAGCTTCTAACTATTTTATAGAATAAAATATCTTACCTTTTAAATCCGTCACATAACCTCATTTGTTCTTTTAAATATTACACATTTTAGGAGTTCTATCCCATCATCAGATGAATACCAAATCACTTAAATGAGGTTGTCAATGCGTTAAAATAAATGATATACAAACACAACACAACATATTTATTTTTCGGAACATGGGCTATTACATTATATTTTTTTTCCGTTGGCAGCTCTAATGATGGGACGAGTCATTTTTAAAAGAGCAAAAGCGGCCGTGTGACGGATTTGAAAGGTTACTTTATTCTATTCCTGGATACTAAAAAATGAATTGATTACTAATTACTTTGTTCATGTACTAAGTATAAGATGGATAAGTGCAACTTCTCGCTGGAAAATGTAAAAAAGAGCTAGAAAACATTAGAAATAGATATAAGGAAGCTCAGTTCATCAAAGTTTGGTTTGATTCTTTGAGAAACTTATGATCCACTGGGGACCGAGTTGATTACAGTAGTCAATGTAACAAAGTATCTTAGTGTTACTTTTGAGAAAAGCGGGGCATTAAACACACTGTAAAAGATAGAAGCAATGCAGGGTAGAGGTGTTCTGGTCCTATTCAATATATTAATGCCATATGCACCTGACACTGATAGAAAAGTGCTGGTACATATTTTTGATACTCTAGTCGAGTCTACAATTTTATTTGGCTCTGAAATTTGGAAAATCACCAGCAGCATAGAAAGTATTAACCGAGTAAAGTGGGATTTTGTACGGTAAATACTAGGGATACCGAAACAGGCTGCAACAGCTAACATTCGGTGGGAAAGTGCCTTGACTAGTTTGGAAGAGAAAATATTAATAAAATTCACAGTGAAGCTGCATAAAAGGTTGGCACATATGTCACCTAAAACTTGTTTATATTTGCAAAGCCGGAAATAGAGTGGGACTATTGGATTGATAGACTGGAAATTAATGTAGATTCATCGGATGTAGAGTATAGAGAACAATTTCAAAATTAAAGGTTAATAAACTAATTAAAAATGTGAGTAAAGCCATAAAACACAAAGAAGAGATAATGGAAATGAAAGTTAAAATTTCCCGCAAATGGTTAAGGGGGGTAAAGAAGAATTATAAGTTGTCCCAATATGTGCATCTCTTAAAACAGAAGAAGTATGTAAAGCAGTAACATGTTGGAGGTTGGTTGTGTAGCAGTTATTGTTGATAAAAGAATACATTGCGAAAATTCTTTCAACCCAACTTTCTTTAGTCGTTCAGTTAATATTTATGGATTAAAAGTATAGTTTTATTTCTGTTAGCCTATAAAAACTAGACTAAATACTAAATTTTCAGTGGGTTTCTGATTTAAAATTGCTATAAAATGAAGGTCACTTAATACTCTTTCTCTATTCCTCAACTTAACCCATTAGCGCCTATTGGACCCATATGCTGCCACTAGATTAGGAATTTTTTATTGATTGGGTTGGCTACCCTCTTTTTTCTAACCACATGCTGTTGAGTCAGAACGTAGCGTTGTTATGCCTGCTAAACATTCCTGCTCTTTGTCATTTTATTGTGTTATAGGTTATATTTTTGTTTCTATGTCATTTTTTATTACTATGGACACATCTAGAATGTTTTTAGAGTAAGTAATTTATTTTAAACTTATTTTGCAGATTTCTTTTATGATTAAAACAGTTTATACCATGAAAACCTGAATGTATCTATAATTAGAATTTTCACAATTACGGAGTACTGTAACTAATCGCGGTACCATATGGTCCCATTAGGTCAATACTTTATAAATGCTAATTTACAAGTGATAGTGACTAATAACTGTTTTTCAGGGATGGATTATCAGTTGCTGAGGTTCTTGAAATATTGTATGATGACGAAGGGAATGTAGATTCAGCTAATGTTTATATTGAGCCCCCTGATCCTAATGAATTGACAGATAAAGACTCCGCTGATGAAGATGGGGGAGGTACAATTTATCAAGGAACCAATAACTAGCTAATGCTGAATTAGAACTTGTTGGAGGAGACCGCATTGTATATATCTCTTGAAGTGAAATAAAGAAGGAAAATCAGTAGGAGGTATTAAATGAGGAAGTGTTCAAAAATTTGCCAGAAGTTGAAGAGTGTGAAGATTTTATTAGAACTCTGAAGATGATATAGCTAATCTCTTAATAAAAAAAATCAGTGAGAAGAGATAGATTTTTAGAGTTAGATGAATGCACTGTGGTGACAACACAAATGTAGATCAAGTGACAAGTAGTATAAAATTCGTTCTCTTATGGAAAACACAAAAAATTTATTGAAAATTATGTACCAGTGCAGCATCTAAACTATGATGAAGGTGTGGTGAATACTTCGGTCGTCAAGGCCGCAAACAGTTCATTAGGAATAAACCCATTCGGTTTGGATACAAGGTATAGGGTTGAATAGAAACAATGTCTATGTAATAAATTTTCAGTTTTATCAGGGAAAGATAAAAGTGTACCTGGAGAGGTGGAAAAATAAGTGTACCTTGAAAGAAAATAAATATAATGGAACCAGGATAATTCGAGTGGATCGAGTTCCCAATAACTGTAAGCTTACCCCAAAAAATAGTACAATAACACACACACACACACACACACACAAATAAACTAAAATAAAATATTTAAATGGCCTATGTTATTATAGTTCCCTGATGTACATTTCAGTAACCAAGTTACCACCATCAGAGGGATCTGAAATAATACTTTTATAATCATTATTAGAATATATTATTTCAGATCCCTCCAATGATGGTAACTTGGTTACCGAAATGTACAACACACAAAAAATGTTCGATAATTTTTTAGTGTTAATGTACTTACTAAGTTTGGAGGACCAGAGTCATTGAGTTTACCTTCCTTGAGGTTGTCGTTATATTGTGCCAACGAACGGTTCCACTTGATGTGTAGTAACTGGCCAGTACTTCTACTTGCAATCACTTCACACCGACCGCACTTGACACTTTAGAAGATATAAAATGTTTAAAAAAGAAATATAGAGGTATTTGAGGTAAAGTAAATTAATATGAGGTAGCCGGAACTTAAGTCCACGAGAAAAGGCTGAGGAAGCAGACAATGCACCTGACTCTTACCAGAGATAGAATGAGAATGACCAAAATGTGTACAGGTACAAAGTGAAAGTTGCTGTGGCATGTAACCCAATTTAGAAAATGAGAATTGTCGATTTGACCTTAAACACTATTACGTAACAGGGAACTATAATAACAGCCCAAATAAATATTTTATTTTAGTTTATGTATGTGTGTGTTATTGTACCAAACTTGTGGTAGGGGTTTCAGTGTTTTAAATTGTTTACATTCACCACAGTGCCCATTGAACATCTACTATCCAACATATTCAATGTTATGAAAGAAGTAATCCCCAAACCACAAACAAAACACTAACACAAAATAGCACGCAAGAGTACAAAAGCACTGGCACATTTTAAAGTGAACGACAAAGCTAGAATATCAAAATTTAAAAAGACTTTTGCTAAAGGATATCTACCCAACTGGACAAACGAAGTGTTTACCGTGTACGCTGTTGTACCGACCAATCCTGTAACATACATTCTACAAGACTCGAAAGGTGACATTCTGAAAGGAGGATTCTATGCCAAAGAATTAAGCAAGTCAAAGATCGGCAACGTATATCTTGTTGAAAAAGTACTACGCAAAAAGGGTAACAAAGTACTGGTGCGGTGGTTAGGGTTTGACAAGGAACATGTTAGTTGGATTGATAAAACCAAGCTTGTTGTTTAGGCGTTCTATTTAATAGGATAGCACTGTTAGTTTTCCACAGTATTCAGACAAACGTTGAGCAGTGTAATGCGTTTAAAAAACACAGCGGATAAACTATGTGTAAGAAACTTTGACGTTGTTGCAGGAGGAGCTCAATAATGCACCGTCACAGTTCTTTATTACCAAACACAGTTTGATGTATAGTGTACGGCCCATCAAACAGTGGCAAGACTAATGTGCTATTTAATCTGCTCTTCAATCCAAATGGCTTGATATTTGCCAACGTCTACGTATTTTCTAAATCACTCCAGCAGCCAAAGTACAAGTTTTTGGAAACTATACTGGGAAATACCAAAGAAATTGGTTATTACACATTCACGGACAACGAAAATGTCATCCATCCTAGTGAAGTAGAGCCAAATTCGATAATAATTTTTGACGACATAGCTTGCGAGAAACACAATATACGTAACTATTTCACCATGGGACGTCACAATAATATAGATTCCTTCTACTTAGGACAGATGCACAGCAGGATTCCCAAACAATTGATTCGAAACAATGCCAATCTCTTGGTCCTTTTGAAGCAGGATGATCTCAATTTACGACACATTTACAATGATCACGTAAACACTGATATGGTGTTTAGTGCTTTTAAAAATATTTGTGCAACCGCGTGGAAAGATAAACATGGATTCGTTGTAATAGATAAGGACAGTGAACCGGAGAATGGAAGATTTAGAATTGGTTTTGATCAAATTGTAACAGATTTTTAGGGAGGAAAGGTACAAAAGGCGTGATACTTGCAACAAACGTCATTCTACAAGATGTCTGAGAAAAGAGAGCATCTAACGCTGGAGATAGCCAGATTGCGCAAGGCTATAAATAAAAAGTACAGGCAGTTTAGGTATGGAGAGGCCGAAGAGGAACAAATGAATACTAAGAAATACACACCAATAATTAAAGAGTTGCGGAAGAGTGGAGTGTTTTTGCCGAAACAAGAAATTAAATCCGAAGAAGAGTGGGATGGAAAGACGGATAGAGTGGATGAGTGGAGCAGCGAGTGTGAGGGAGAGAAAAATGAAGAGTGGGCTGTCGGGGAAGTATCGGCTACTCCCAGGGTTGATTTTATGGATACCGAAGTAATTGCAGAGACTCCGGACCAACCGTAAGCCCAGTGTAAGGGAAGTATTGTCCACACCTGTAAGACAAAGTGAATCTGAAAAATGGAAAAACAGTACTTTCACACATCCGCTGGCACGAAAATATATGCTCAAAATGATGAAAGATTCCGCCAGTAATCGAAATATAGATCACAGTTACGGACTGAAAATCGGAGCCGAGTCTATGATGATTGGTAACAAGACTCTTCAGTTGTCAGACGATGGTGAAATTATAATTGACGGAGTACACTATAAAGGGACGCCCGGATTGTACGAGTTGGTATTTAAGCGTCTACCCCAGTCATGGGCAAAGTACGGCCCGCGGGCCAAGTGCGGCCCTCGGGCTAGTCTGATCCGGCCCGCGACACGATTTTGATTAACCCCTAAAATTAATTGCACATAGGAAGTGATAATTTTTTTGTGCAGCTATAATAGTTAACGGGAGCCTCTTTCCGTAGAAAATGTATGTATATCGGTAGTATGGCGATTTAGTGCGATGCGTGTGGCCTGTCCTGTAGATCGTTCGGTGTTGCTCGGTCAAGTTCGGGATGAATCGGCGCTAGCAATATTGTTTTGTCCGTCGACTGTTCTCAAGGTCAGTGTAGTTCAGACAGTCACGTAGGCCACATCACCTCTGCAACTCTTAGTCTGACTTGTATTTATATAGTTGAGTTTGTCGGTAGTGTGCTTTTTGACCGGTACAATGGCAACTAAAAAAACGTAAAGTTGATTCAGAATGTCGTGTTTTTAAAGATGAGTGGACTTGGAAATACTTTTTTACACCTATTAAGGATAAACCTGTGTGCCTAATTTGCAATGAAGCTGTAGCCGTATTCAAGGAATTTAACCTCTCTCGACAAAACATAACAACGCCACTTATGAAAAGATGACTGAAGAAGAACGGAAGCAAAAATCAGGAGCTCTACGTAAGCAAATATCAGGTCAGAAAATATTTTTAAAAAGCAGAACAGCTCTCAAAAGCTTGCTACACGTGCCAGCTATGTTGTAGCATACAATATTGCTAAAAGTAACAAAACATTTTCTGATGGCGAATTTGTAAAAACTTGTTTACTTCAAGTAAGTGATATTTTGTGTCCTGAAAAAACAAGGGATTTTGAAGCATTAAGTTTGTCCCGAAAAACAATTACGTCTAGAATTGAAGCTATTAACAAGCAGTTTGTAACACAACTAGAATCAAAGATAAGCACGTTTAAATTCTGTTCTTTTGCGTTGGATGAAAGCACCGACATAACTGACACAGCTCAGTTACTGATATTTATAAGAGGTATAGATGACAACTTTGGTGTTACTGAAGAATTAGCCTCCATGCGTTCATTAAAGGGAACGACAAAAGGATCAGACATTTTTGAAGAATTTCAAGAAACTATCACATCTTTGAAAGTACCTCTGACCACTATTTGTAACATTACTACTGACGGAGCACCAAATATGACAGGGGCAAAATCTGGTTTTTTAGGCAAATTTAATGAATCATTTCCTGGGAACGAAGTGGTGTTTCTTCATTGTATCATCCATCAAGAAACTCTGAGTAAATCTGCTCTAGAAATGAAACATGTGCTTGATGTTGTTATTAAAATTGTTAATAGCATTCGTTCGCGAGCACTCAACCATAGGCAATTTCAAGAGTTTCTTTACTCATTGCAGTCAGAATATTCTGACGTACTTTACTACACCAAAGTAAGGTGGCTCAGTGCAGGGCGGGTTTTTGAACGAGTTTGGGATCTAAAAGACGAAATTATCTCTTTTATGGAAGAAAAAGGAATGGACGAGTGTGATCATTTGAAAGATTTGTTATGGCTTTCAGACTTTGCACTTTTTACAGATATTTTTAGCCACATCAATAAATTGAACCATAAACTCCAGGGAAGAAATCAATTGATTCATAATACTTGGGGTCATATCAGGGGTTTCAAACTGCAGTTAAATCTATTTTCCAAACAACTACTCAAGAAAGACTTCACTCATTTTCCAAGGTTAAAATCCATTGCAGTTACAGAAGACAAAGTTAAGAGCTATGAGAAAAACGTAAAATGCCTTCATGAAGAATATGATCGAAGATTCCAAGACTTCAAAGTTATCGAACAGGACCTGGAGATTTTTAGCATGCCATTTAATTTGGATTGTGAATCAGTTAAACCAGAACTGCAGCTCGAACTAATTGAGTTGCAATGTAACACTGAATTGAAACAACTATTTCTCAATGTTTCAAAGATTGAGTTCTACAAGGCCCTGTCAAAAACAACTTTTCCAAACCTGAAATCTCACGCTCAGAAGATAATTTCGATGTATTCCTCTTCTTACATCTGTGAACAGGTGTTTTCTACTATGAAGCTTCGCAAAAACAGTGTTAGAAACCGATTGACTGACCATAATTTAGCTTCACTACTGCGAATCAGCTCATCTCAGTTTCTACCAGATTATGATCAACTTTTAGAATCTCAGTCACAGTTTCATCTGTCTCATACGCCTTCATGCTCTTCTAAAGATTAATCATTTTTTGCGACTTGTTTGGAAGTTTTTACCATTTTAGTATATAAGTTGTGTATGATGTAAAATTAAACAATAAAAAGGTTTAGGTTTAGGCCTATAACTTGTATTTTTTTTTTTGCCCGCCTGTAAATTTTTAAATTTCATCTGGCCCTCCTTTTAAAAAGTTTGCCCATCACTGGTCTACCCGATGATGAAATATATACCGAGGCTGATTTAAAAGCGTATAAAAGATATCTGTTTGAGAACCAGTGCACACAAAAGATTGTACGATCCGAAAGGACAAGTTAATCGTAACAGATCTTTAAAATATAAAAACATTATAGAACAGTTATTCCCTTCTAAAACAGTTAGCAGGAGAGGTTATTCATACTGGGACAATCCGAATGAGTTGTGTGACAGGTGAGAACAAATGATGCTCATTTGTTGGCATCTCGTGATGTAGGACATACGGGACATGCAAACAAGATAGCTTCTATTATCGAAGAACTAAAAGAAGCTGGAATTAATAAAAGGCGCAGGAAATGCAAAAATTAGAACATTAATACGATGAGTGTCGACAAGTTTGGACGCTATAAGAGTAGTGGCTCCAAAAGAAAAATAGGTCCTAAAGGTGTAGGGTTTAACCTTACACCAGAGGCAGACTATGATATAGGAGGTAAATTGTTACGTATTGTAGCTACAGTACGTTCTGAAACCGATGCGGTCACCCTTAACCAATTAGAAACAAAGTGCTTAATGTTTGCTGATAAGAGGAAACGATATGACGCAAGCAGAGATCTATAGGTGGTTTAGCTAAACCGAAAGACAATGATGATGCCATGACAAAAGAATATCTCGAATCGTTAATTCCAGTTAAACTAAATAGTGGCTATGACTTTAAAAATTATCGGCTACAGGATATTGGTAATCCTCTAGAGGACGGCGATGGTTTAAACGTGAAATATGCTAGAATGTACTTTATTGGGAAAATTATGCACAATAAATTTGAAGCAAAAAAAGCTATATATGCAAAAAAAACCCCAATACACATGGAAGACACGGCCAACAAATACTATGTGGACAACAAAGTAATATCGTTGAACAGTAACGGTTGGAAACTGACCAACGTAAAGGATGGTACTAGCAGCTTGGATGCAATCAATTTTCAACAGCTTGAAGAATTGATGTCGTTGATTATAGATCGTGCTCTACTCAGAGATAAAACAAAAGACTGCTTTGATGCCTCTTCAAAATGTATTTGTAATATTGCTGATGGTGTTACGGATAGTGATGCCGTCACACGAGCCCAATTAGTACAGGCTATTAGAGCAACTGAAGCTGAAACATTAAAAGCCTGCAGTAAGAGAGTGAACACATTAGACAACAAATGGCGAAAGGAATAAATTGATTTCGCACATACGATTAAAAAGCAATATAGTAAATTCGATACTTCTAAAGAACCATTTAGCCATTGGTGTATGATGTGGAGCGACGGCACTGAACAATCTCAACCATAAATATGTTCCACCCATGAGCATTTATTCAGTATAGAAATGGCAAAGGGGCGAACAACATCAAAAAGAGTCACCACTAGGAAGAAGGACAGAGGTCTCGTTTCTGAAATTTTAAGCATTGGTGATAAGGTTTTAAACAAGGCTATAGATCTATTTCCTGTAGAACTCTATCTACCCTCTTACAACTATTGTGGTCCGGGTACAAAACTAGCCAAGAGGTTAGCTCATCGTGATAAAGGAGTCAATCCTTTAGACGAAGCGTGTAAAGAGCACGATATAGCGTACAGCAAATACAGTGATTCAAAGCATCGTAGAGAAGCGGACAAAATTTTAGCAGAACGGGCTTAGAGTCGAGTCAAATCGGGTATGCGTCTATGTGTGAACGGGCGGCAGCGTGGGCTGTAACAACGGCCATGAAATCGAAAACCAAATTGGGAGGTGGAGGAAAAAAGTCGAAACGTACCAATGAGCTGTTGGGTGGAGGTTTATATCTCAAACTGTATCGAAAAAGCAGCGGTCAATATCTCAAACCATATGCAAAAGGCACGGGCCTGTATCTCAATTCGTATCCAAAAGGCAGTGGTTTGTATCTTAAACCGTATCCAAAAGGCAGGGGACTGGAAACAAGCATTAGCTTGAAAACAACCAAGAAAAAGAAAATCAGTAAACAAAAGTGTGATTGATTCATTACCAAACAGACCATTAACAATTGTTGATTTAGAGAAATATACTGTGAAACTGAGGATACCGTTTTCAAAGGTGTTTATATGAGGGATAGTCTTCCCCCGACGGGACCGATGAAAAACGAATCCGTTATTGTAAACCTCGATAGTACACATTGAGTGTGTTATAAAAAGGCAGTGAAAATGTAGAGTACTATGACAGTTTCGGAAATCTTAGACCTCCACTCAAACTGACTAGTTATTTTGGTTCCAAAAGAAGTGGAATAGAGGTGATTCCAACGCTATTCTTCACTATAATTACAAGCGACATCAGAGTGACACTTGAGTTGTCTGTGGACATTTGTGCTTAAAGTTTCTACTGTCATGAGTATTGTTTTAAACGGAAATAGTTCTACATTTTGGTGTGATTTCTTTCCACCGGTTGATCTAACCGATGGAGAGTGGGAATCGGTCTCATCGATCCTGCTGTGTACAATTCCATTCCCAATATCGAAGAAGGAATTAATAATAAATTTTATCTCGGTAAAGATCAAAACGATAATTATGAAGTGACCGTTATTATAATGACAGGTTCGTACGAAATTGAGGATATTGAAAAATATATCAAATCACAGCTTAAACTGGAGATTGTATTTTCCACTAAAGCCGAACAATAACACACTTAAAGTAGACTTAGGTGTTCAAAGACTATACACTTTAAAGACGGATTAATCGGAAAATTACTCAGTTTCAATAATGGGGATTTATCAGCCAACTAAAAACACTTATCGCTTAGATTGAATCTTTTGAAAATGATCAAAAGAGATGAACCCGTCCATGTTCCATTTTGTAGTTGGGAATTACACGAGTATCCAATACTGACGCAAACTAATCAGATTTCGTGGACAGTTAAAACCGCGGGTCATAGTAACCTGATGATACCATCGTACCTGACCTGCTATTTCTACCTGAAGAAGTGTCACCGAAACCCTTCTATTGTCTATCTTTACTGCTCCTACACATCACGTCTATTGTTAGATGTCTTGGGAATTACCCAGGCGTGGTGGCACCATCCAGTTTAGGGAGGGACATTTTCAATATTTCAGTTGATGGACAGTAGAAGTACATATCAGTCGACTCTATCTGGTTCATTTCATTTCAGTTGATTTCTATCTGGATCATGGTTAACCTAACCTAACCTTTCTCTAATACCGGTAGTTATCAAGTAGGAAATAAGTTGAGAATCTTTTTTTATTTTTTGCAATAAGAAACAGTCTGTCTACCTTGCCGGATTCAATTGGATGTGAATGAAGTGAATCAAAAACTAAATAGTTGCTAGATTTTATAGTTGGAGAGCAGAGATCAAAAATGGTCCTTAAATAATCTGGTGGTGCCATCGAAATGTTTACCTCCGATATTCACAGCTATTGTTTTGTGTAACAATGAGTGACCCTTTTCGAGTCGAAAAAGGAATCGGCCAGACCTTCATTCCTAGAATTAGGGATCCTCCTCCGATGGTTCCACCAGGTTACTATAACCCAAAACCACTAATCAGCTGGAAAAACATTGATACTTTATTTTAGCCTTCCAAACTGATAGAAAAAATCAGATGAAAAAGGATGCCACTCTGTTTGACATGTGCGGCCTTTCAAATTTAAAACTCTATCTAAATTCACAGTATTTAAATACGATAGTATGAACAGCGATATTTCCACGATGTACGAAATGTACCATAGATTCCAAGAATCGTACTACATGCACTTTCCCAGTCTAAATTTACAAACTTTTGAAGATAACTCTTCTCTCTTCGTAATCGATTGTTCCAAACAGAACGATTCTATTAATCAGGTCCCGTGGACGTACGCCTAGAAATAGAAACTTCTGCTAATATACCTGCAAATACTACAGCCTATTGTCTGAATTTACACCACTCGCATATTGTGTACAATCTCCATACAAGCACAGTGAAAAAGGTTGTGGAATAGATGCGCACGCACAAACTGTATAGGTATAATACTATCAATACACTGTTAGCCGATCATTCGTGGACGAGACATCATGTACACCACATACCCAGGAGTCATTCACACTTTCCTTAGGCTCCTGCCTAAAGATAGGTTATCCGATTCAGAGAACATAATTGACGAGGATAATAACTATTCATTCGATTGTCATCCGATAGACGAAGTGTTGAACAAAGCATTCATCAAAGACGGTCTGCTCCACAACAAAAGTAAGTTTCAAGTCAATGAGACGCAAATATCAAAGACACGTTTATGTAGCGTTAAAGAGTCGGCTTTCCTCGGGTGAAATCGGTGGTTCTGCAGATTCGGTATATGTTTTAGTGGGTACTGTAGGAGTGGTTTTTCGCACCAATATTGTGAAGATAACGAGTTTGATGACGTGATATACTATCAATTCGATTTCAAAGCAAACGTGATTGCACAAGTTACCTCTTGTACAAATCGATCCGGAATTTGACTAAATTTAACTAAAATTATGCAAACATTTCAACAAAAAATCTTACGTTGTGGTGGGGTGGAAGTGGTAGTAGTGAGAGAACAGTGTACTCACAGTTCAGTCGAGACCATGGAGCCGAGCAAGATGGACGTGGAGCGAGCTCCTACCAAGCGTCAGATACCACCTAACTTTTCTTTGTGAATTTTTCTGTAATCCGTTCATTCCTTAAACAGCGAGTGCACTAAATTCATAGCAACCAGTTTATTCCAGCATACAGGTTTCGGTCTCGGACTTCTAATGCAAGCTGGTAGAAAGTTTGCTTTCTTCAATCATTATCTACTTGACGAATTACCCATTCATTTAAAATCTATAACGGTCACCATCAGCTATAAGAAAACGTGTAAATTCAATCTGACGATTGGTGATGTAATAATGTGGAGTATTTTTGGCAAACGTTACGTTCAATTTTATGACGGGCCACATTGTATGACCTTGAACGCGGACGGATGGAGGCTACTAGAGGAGAGTATATAAATTATTAAAACATCTACACTTTTTCATATTATTTACCTAAAACTACAGTTCCTCTGGCTGACAAGTTAGCAAACAAAATGGTGTCACCAAAATGACGTCACGAAATGGTGGATGGGGAGGAGATACGAGCTAGACTCGTAAACGACCTCCACCATTATACATCGTCATTTGTGTTTAACATAATATACTTTCTGTAAACATATTTCTTTTTTAAATATAAATATTACAAGTGCACTTACATGTCCTCTGGATATATCATATCACAAATTAATGTAGAGGTGATTATCAAAAATAAACCAATGTGTGATGTTGGTGCACTCTGGTTCCGTAAAATGTAAACTATAAAATAGGACTGTAATTTTATAAACGCTACCAACAGCGTAGTCGGTAACAAAATCAAGTACGACAGTCGACAACAACAAACATGGCGGCTTTAATACTACATTAAATATACATAGAGTAATACTATGCACGGTAGAGTATCTGACTTCAAATACAGACTTCATTGGTTCGAATCCCACTAGGAAATCAAAAGTTAAGGATGTGACATCAATGAGCATGAAATCAAGGTATAAGGGGTAAATCTGACGTCACTTACAGACAACAACAAAAATGGCAGGGAGGGGACAATATATCACACAAAATGGCGGATTGGGAGGGGGAATAGGTGGGGCAAGGGAAGAAGGAGGGGCATGGGGCGGAGTTTTAATTCTCGTGTCCACTCCCCACCACTCTTGTTCTCAAGTATCCCTGTCTCTACTTGTGTGGGGAGGAATTATGGGGAATTCTGTAGTTAGAACATTTTTAATTGAAGGAAATATGATCGGCAAGATATACTTAAATATATTACACAATATTATTGTTCCAACCATACTTCAATGAAAATTCTATCCTGTATTTCAACAGGACAGTGCCCTAACCCATCTCACTTTAATATGCAAGTTAGAAATATCCTCTATCATCAATTTCCAGGAATATGGACAGGCTGACTTAGTGCTCTAGAGTGGCCAGCTCATGTTCACGAAACAAAACCACGAAACCTTGAATATTTAAAAGGATTGAAAATGCCAACCAGGTGGTCACACGAGAAATTTGAGAAAACGTAGGGCAGTCGTTTGTGTTTGGGCTTTATTTCTTCCAAGAAGTAAATGAGTGTTATTTTGAGCATCTAATCTAATTTCAACAATTAAGTGTTTAGTATTCTTATCACGCTTTAACTTTGACAGGCCTCCATTTTGGATAGAATTAACATAGAAAATTCGAAAATGTACCACTGTTCTTCTTTTATCAAGAACTTTCCTATGAGGTATCACTTAATGGGGGTTTAAATTTAATGTTTTTTAGTTCCCCCCCCCCACTCCATTTGGAAGGGGGCAGGTTAAATCATTTCATATGCTCCAAAATACCTTTTCAAGTGATAACCATACACTAAAGGAAATTGTTTTCTTGTACTTGTCAAAACTTATGAGGGATGGGACTCTTGGAACACGAGATATACATAAATACATATTTCTATCCCCTCTATCAATTTTGTACTTTGGGTACCACAAAAAAACTGTGTTTTAGTCCTGATTCAAAGTTCCACCATCTACATCTATGGTAAAGGTTGATTTTTATTAAATTTAATAATATGTTTATTAAATTTTTTTCTTTCTTGTTTGAAGGTCATAATTGCCATAAATTTGTAACATTCTTTTGTACAATTTTTGCTTCTGTAGTGTCTAGAAAGAGTTTCACTTATTTAAAAAAAAGTTTTACAATCATTGTCAAAATATTTAAACAAAGTCAATAATATAATTTATTCACCTGGATATTTAGTTCAATGTGCTATCTGTGTGTTGATTAAGTAGCTAATACATATCAGAACACCACTGAACCAAGGTGGAGGTTTGGGCTAACTAGAAATTTATTCTCTTGTTAACAGCTCAAGTTCCTAGACCACACACACACACATAGTATGTTTAGAGTTAAATAAAAGTATCTCAGTCTGTATGATTCTGCATAGTAGGTTCTCATCAAAGACAGACTAAAGTGGAGCTAGCTTCTTATGTAAATAAATTTAAAAGATAGTTAACAAATGTTGTGGAAATCTAAACAAAACTTTTAAAACTGAGCTTTATAAAACAATGATTTTCAATGGAGATTTCAAAATATATATTTTCATTGAAATATTTGGTCAGATAGAATATTCGACTTAGGTAAAAATTTTAAAACTACCAGCACACTAATCGAGTTCTAATTATGATAATCAGTCACAAAATTTACAAAAAAAAACCATTTATTCCTTTTATTTTCGCCTTTCTGCCAAAGGAGTTACTTTAATTAGTTTAAATGTATTGTATTTAAAGTACACAGGTTTTGTATTTAATATTCTATAAGTATTCCAAATTTTTTACTACACCATCCTCCTCATAAAACTGAACGCCTAGACTCTCATTGTTTAATTTATATTTTTTTAATTATCTTCTCCTTAATTTTTAAAAAGCAAAATTAAAATGTCAGCCATATTAAATTTGGCAAATCAAAATTATATTTGTATAGTTAGTACATAATATAGGTAAATAATATTGTTTTACTGATCAATGCTACATTTATTTCACAAATTACAAAATTATTACACAATACAAAAATAGATATTTGAAGATATTGGTTAGTATTCTAAAACTTAAAAAAAGCATTACATAGTAATGACAACTTATTTCAATGCATTTGTTATACTGGGTGATTTTTTTCCAAAATTTCCAACCGTAATTATTTTTTAAACCAAAAAAAAGGTATTCAAAAAATGTTTACTGTGAATCTGGTTAGCCATAGAGCGAGTTTAAAAAACATTTGTACAAAACCCGAAACCACTTCCTTCACCCCTAAACAACCCCCAACTCCAAAACTTGTAATGGGTACCTATGGTTTGTGATATATGAAGGGCAGGGGGAAAATTGAGTTTTTGCGGTAATAAAATAAAAATCGGCCTATGTGTTCGCTCGCTATGTTTAAAAATATATTTTATATTTTTTTCATACATTTCATTTAAATTCTTGATTGGAGTTACTGAAATCCAATCTGGTTAGTAAACTGTACCAGAAAAATATTGAGGGCTTTTGCAGTTTAGAACAAGCAAATAAAATAATAAAATCAATGCAGTAGCCTCATAAAGCTTGCAGTCTGTAATTCAATATTCATGATAGACAATGTTATCATTCTTTACAGGTAAATGCAAGCTCCAAGAACAACAAGTTCAAGAAAATGTAATTACAAGAATCATCAACTCTTAATCACAGGTACAATGAGAACAAAGGAAACCGTTCTGATTCCTTTCATAGCAAATAACAAATAAATGTCCATTTACATTTTACCCTCAGTTTTCAACTTGAGTTCAAAGGAAGTGGTAGTTCAGTGCTGTTTGTTATTGTTTCGATTTTTATTAATATTTTCGGTTTTACTTTCCTACTACATTAATTCAGTGTTTTACATTAATTTTTTTACATTTTAAGTCTTCCAATGGTTCTTATGCTTCACGAAAGAGTTGAAATTATTTTTCACGCAGATTTTCAAACACGCAGATCCACTCGTGCAACTGACAGACAATTTAATGAAAGACATCCTGGATTTAATCTTTGTCATAAATCTGTTACTGCACTTGCTGCCAAGTTCTCAGAAACGGGATTAATTGCTAACAAAAAAGTGAAGGTAAATAGAGTTGTTGATGAATTAGCTCAAACTGAAATTTTAGGTGGAAATGACAATATATTTGTTTTTCTGATGAGATTACACTTATTTTGAATGGTTTTGTAAATATACAAAATTTTCGGTACTGTAGCCAAAAGAACCCTCATACTTTCGTAGAAGCCAATTCATAAGAGCTGAAAAACTTAATGTGTGGGCAGGGATTTAAAAATATTTAAGGTTAGAGTTTTGAAAAAAATCATCCGGTATTTTTTGCTATGCATATGATCACATAATAAAACAAACAAAAATAATGGTAATGTAACAAGTAATACATTTTAGGTTCTTAGGAAACTTTTGAGTTACTATATCACATATTATAATAACTTATGTTTAAAATATTTATAAATTAAATATATACAATATTACTAACATAAAATTATTTAAAAAAACAAAACAGATAAATGATAAGAGAAAAAATCTACAAAATGAAATTCTTTCTTAAGTCATACATTAATAGTTTATACAATACACATTTAATAGTGTATTACTTAATAGTGTGTACTTAAAAAACAAGCTTAAGTAACAATGATAAATGATGGAGGAAAAAATTCAATTTTATTCATTCACAAATAATTTATACGGGTGAATAATCAGGGTTTAATCATAAAAAACATTTTAGAAGTACATATGGGTCTTAACATCAAAATATACTGATATATAAGTGCCATGGGGGCCGATCGGTACGACAGCTAGCTCATAGTTAAAGTCGCGTGTCGGCCGATCGGTACGACACTGCCGTCAATGCAAGATTTTATTTTAGATTCTTTTATCAGGAAGTGTTGCAACCTAGCGAAAAACACATCCACTAAGTGAAAAGTAGGAGATTGTAGCTAACAGCCGTAGATATATTTCATTTTATTATCTTTAACTAGTGTTGCATAACAACCAAATAAAATACCTCAACAATATGTTAATTTCGTCGTACCGATCGGTACGGCAGCGAATTTTTCAGTTGATATTAAGGATTAATGCATTAAAACAAGTAATATACAGTTAGAATATTCTACAGTTGTTATATTTTTTTAAAATAAATGTATAAAAGTTAACTATTACGGTAAACAAAATAATAAATTTTGCATATTTTTGTATAAAACATTGAACAATTAAAAAATTGGAAAGCAATTTTTAAAACTGTTTAACAATATTATTTATTTACAATTAACTTTTTTAAATCATTTATTTATATTATTATTGTGTAAACTGTAAGATGAAAGCAAAACGAAAGCATTTAAAATCTGTTATTGACAAGTATTGGTGTTGCGGTCGTGGTCCTACATTGATTTTGTAAGCCAGCCAAGCATTTACAATGTAGGTGCCAAATAGTAAATGTATGTACTGCAACTTTATGATACCATCTTAGTGTCTTTCGTAGTGCTGAGTTGTACGACGACATTTGATCAGAAACATCAATGCCTGGTTTTTGCTCATTGTACTCTGTTATCGCAAGAGGCTTGAAAATGACATTTCCTCTTCGATCCCGCTTTCCAGTTTGAACCATGTCGACTTGATGTTTACGTGCAATTACTCAACGCGTTTCCCACCACTGAGTCATGTGTTACCAACATCACAGACCAAAATTATCCTAGGAAATCGATCAAAAGTGCAGTCGGCCAATCGGCCGACACGTCAAATCCAAACAAAATATAGTATTCAAAATGACGTGCCGGGCCGATCGGCCGATCATTTTTTTTGAATGTTTTGTAAAACAATTTCTCAAAAAATCAGTTCTCCATATAACCATAAGACCATATATATACAGGTTATGTTATTAAAATTGTTTATTTAAGTTGGCACTGTATGATAAAAGTGGTACAACTGGCTTGGCACTTAACGTGTTAAGGAAATGTATTATTGTTTTCAATGGAATCGAGTTGTTAAAGATGGGCAGTTAAAAGTTCATTTGAATTTTTGTCCTAATTATATCAACTTGTAATTTCATTTTACTTGGTGTTTACTACATTGGCTTGCGTTATCTCTACATTTCACTGAAATTCTATGCAAATTGTTAAAGATGATGTACAAAATTAATATTAAAAACTAGTCCTATGAACTCTTTTTCAGTTCTCCATTTTTTTACTATGACAAGATCCTCCCCCCAAATTTCTGGTAATGAAAATCATATTTGAGGGCAAAAAAACTTACATTTGATATTGAGACTAAAAACAGCAATACATATGGGAATTTGAGCAAAAAAACAAGAAATCATCCCGTTTGGTATTTCCAAAATCTTTAACTTTTTATTAGAGAAAATTTATATTTTCTGATTTTTTTTCTTGTAACAAGTGCTTCAAAATTTCGAAGTAATAATAATTTATTATATAACCATAGGTGTAGTTATAAAATCATAGTTCAAGAGTACACTTACAGAACTAAAACTCACCTAAAACATTTATACACTAATATTTTTTCATTTGATCTGAACCTTCAGGCCTATGTAGAGCCTATGTTGGTGAAACAAACCGATATAGATATGGAGATATGTAAGGATAAGCAAATACATCTATAAACAAATTTACCTTACTGAAACATAGTTTTGTTTAAAAGTGGACAATTAAACCAGCCTTACAGTGTCAGATGAAGAATAGTATAGCTAGTGACATAATGTCATTATGTATCTTTATTGAATGTCAAGTGATATATCAGTTGCTTTACATGTTGAACATTTTAAATGATGTTTCATCTTTTTTTTTTATTGGATTTGTCTTTTAATGTTAGGGAAAAATTTATAAATATAAAATTAATAATAAACTAATTCAACAATAAATACATGTAAATACAAAACATGAAACTGTAATTAGTCAAAAGGGGAAAGTCATTGGCATCTCAGCTGATGACAATGCTACAGAGGTGGAAGAAAACAATAATTCTGTGATTATATCTGAAACAAACCCAAAACACTAACACTCTATGAAACATAAACACTAGCAGAACATAAACATAAGCACTAGCACTTTCAGCACATAAACACCAATGTACTAAGAATTCTGAAAATGTTCACAGAGCAAGCTCTCAAAACATGTAACAAGTACATACTCAAATATTTTCTTGTAATACTAACTGCAATTAAATTATTAATTGAATTGATTATTCAAATTATTTTTATAAATACAAGAAAACAGCCACTGTACAATAATGACAAATATATTATCAGGGTGAATGGTGAACAATGTGCCATAAAAATCTGCCTGATGATACACATTATTTGCAAGAAAATTGACCATAGTAAGTAAGTCCCATTGTATCTCACTTTATTTCCAAGAAAACAATTTTTGTCATTTTTTAGAAAAAATTATGAGTTTTTAGTTAAAAATTTTATTACAAATGAATTTATTATCACCCAGATTTTTATGACACATTTTTCACCATTTACCCTGTATATACAAGCCACCACAAGTCTAGTCTGTTGAGAGAGGAGCCAGTATATAGCCTGAGTTTGAAGAAACCAATAGGGAACATACAGGTTTACTAATTTGTTTCCCCGGTGTGACAGTGGTTGGCAATAGTGCTTTGTCCTTTAACGGGTAACAGATAACCGTCAACGTTGACCATCATCAATGCTCAACACAGTTGACAAGAAGTGCATTAACTGCTAACATTGATCAACTGCTTAGTGCTTGCAGATGACGCATCAGTGGTTGTTTCTTAGCGTCAGCGGCCCCTCGATGCACACGTACGCCTCTCAGTCGTCTGTTAGTTTAGTTTCTGCTGTAGCCCACTATTTTACTATTTTACACGTGCACACTGAACAAAGACGCTTGGTCTTCTGTTCTGTCTGGCAGGTTAATGTTAGCAGTTTTTTTCAACAGTTAATCATGCTCAACGTTAACTGGTGTTGACATTGACCGTTATTAGCGTTAATGCCCACCACTAGTTGGCACCAAGTTTCTTCTACAGTTAGGTTCGTTTAAGGTCCTCAGAAAAATCAAAGATAATGCCTTTCATTTTGAATCACATTTGCAAAGAATATAATTTAAAGACCAATTTGTTTAAAATTACTGCTTTTCTTCCTTGTAAATAAATCATAAGAAATATCTCAACGAAAACAATAATTTTCTGACTACATATTTATATAAATGTAATAGAAATATTTTCCTTTAAATTACAAGAAACTTCAATTAAAAACAAATTTTTATTTTTGTACTGGGTTATTAGTATTATTACAGTGGGAATAATTATTACTGTTAAGACAAAAAAATGTTAAAAAATATATATATCAGTACCACTGAGTCAAAGGTAAACATTACTAATGAAGTTATAAATTAATCATATTGAGTGTGACTACAGTCGGTACTCGGTGAAATTCCATAATAAGGCAAAACAAAAATGAAAAAGCACTTATAATTTCACAAAAAAACAATTTATTGCTACAGCTGACCTGAATGAACAAGTCAATAACCCATCCCCTTTGTTAAAACCTATTGTTTAAATACTTTCTCTTATCCATGTCCCTTTCAGGTAAAACCAGGTCATTGCCCAACCTCTGCTTTCATCCCCACCTTCATTCCTAGATGTTAGTGTTAAGTTGACCTGTATTTTAGTTTTTAGTTCTTAGTTGTCTGACGATGCCTAACGGCGAAACAGCTGTAGCAATAAATTGTTTTTTTGTGAAATTATAAGTGCTTTTTCATTTTTGTTTTGCCTTATAAATTAATCTTATTGATTTTTACCCAACAGACTTGATTCATAGGGCATAAGTATACATTATATATTTTGATGTTTCTCTTATTATATTTTCTCAGAAGAGAAAAATTATACATTATACTTATAATGTATAAAATAAATACCTTAACCAAATGATATATAACAGTTTAAGGCACCTGGTTGCAATGGTGTACTGGAAATTAAACGTTATTTGTTAACTGCACTTTTTTAAGCTAATGGTCAATCCTTAGTTAAAATAACATTATATTCTTACATTTTAAAATAACTTATTAATAATATGACAAATAAACTTTGATTATTTTGAACAATAATTATATTAGCACTACATATTTTATAATTTTAATGTCAATACACAATAATTCCACGAATAAAATTGTTCATATAAGTAATAAATATATCATTTAGAAACATTCAACAAAAATTAATAACCTAATTAAATATACATTCTAACAGCAAAGTGATTATTTAAAATATTTTATAACAAGTGAACAAATATTCTTTTCCGATTAGGGTTTAAATCATGATGTCCAGATTAGCATATTACCAACTCCACCATGGAATATAAGCATATGCGAGCCCTCAAAATTTCAAACCGAGTCCAAAACTATCCTCAAGCTCAAATGTCAAACATCTAAAAATAATCAAACCCTCAATTTTACGAGCATAGCTCGATCTTTCAAGCTTGGCATGATCATTCGAGCTTCTCTTGATCTTTCGAACTCAGTTCTATTTTAAGAACCTGACTTGGATTTTGAACACAGCTTGATTTTATAATATCCATATTGTTTTTCAAGTACAGCTCAATTTTATGAGTGTAGCACAGCTCAATTTTAAAACCCCAGAACAGTTTTTCAAGCAAAACTCAAACTTAAAGAATAATACTGCAATGAAAGCTTGATATAACAAACACTGATGAAATGAGGGGGAAAATAAACAAAATATGGTGATATTTATCCCTAGTTGCTTTTCAAATGAGATAAAACAAGTTTATATTAACAAGTGTAGATCAGAGGAACAAGTTACTGGAAGAAAGGAAATAAGCTGCCTGAGTGGTATCCTACTTGTTCCTTTCAATTATTAAGACTTGATGTCTTCACGCATTAGGATCATTGAAGTGATAAACATACTGAAACGGTTTGGGTTATTCACCAAAATCGTTCCAAAAACAAAAATTTTTGTAAAACATAAAATTTTAGTTAAAACATAATAAATATCAAGAATACATAAATAAATGGTAATATCCATAAATAATTAATAATGTGTACAGTAAAGGGTAGTTTAATATGAAGAAAAGTAGAATTATAAAAGTTTTGTCAATTTCATTAAAAAATGAAATGTTCAAAGTAAGGGAAGTGGGATGAGAGATGGATGGACAGGATCCTACAGGTCAAAAGATAACAATAGAGTTGTTGACCACGTGACATTTCAGGTCCAGACTGGATAAAATAATCTGATTCAACTTGTTACAAAAATTATTCACATGCAATCTCCTATGTTAAATTTTAAATTGTTTAAATTTTGAATATAAAAGCATATTATGATAAAGAATAACTGGTTAGCATAGGAAATACAAGAAAATATTTATTATCCCGAATAGTTTAATAGTTATTGCAAAAAACATGCATAGACAAAAAACTAAAATACACCTTTTTAGGTAATACAGTTCAGGGAACTGAATAACCCAGAGAAAGCAGCAACCATGGGGAAATGAAGAAAGATGATAATTATAAATAGGAAATAGATATTACCGATTTTACACAAGGAATATAAACACTATACAGAAGCCTTACTTCAGAACTTAAAATTTAATTATTAAGTTATACTTGTTAGTTATTGAAGTTTTAATATTTCATTAGAAACAAAGCATTCAGTGTCTGCAAGTAGTCATTTATATATTGGGTGGAATGAAAGAAAATTAGTTTGAGTCTGGTAAAAAATAAAGGAAAGAACCCCTTAATGGTCATAGGGACATGAAAAGTTTTTAGTGAAAATGGTACCGTAACTTACCGACTGTAAATTGTGGTACAGTAGGCGCTCTTTAATCTGGCATCCCATGGTTCGGCATGTTTTATAATCCTGCATGACTCAGCCCTGCTAGGTAAACATCGCATTGGGAATGTGTTGGCCTTTATTATTACCTCCCATTTTCTAAGTATGCTGTCAGTATAGAAACTATGATGTTCTCTAAGATGAGTATACCGATACAAGTAATAAGTCTGAATATGTGGCTCTTATGATCTCGAAAAAGACAAAAACAGAAACTGTACTATACATGATTACAATATACGGTCATTTAACAAGTTATGATAAAAAACAAAAAGATGATCTAAAAAAGTTTGCTACTCAGGCTGCTTTATAGGCTTGGTTGTGTTATTCTCAATGGATGCAAGTTATATTTTGCCAATTAAATAAAATTAAAAGAAAAAAATTTAAAATGCAAAATATTGAAAGTGAGGAACAAGACATTTAAACCTCAGTTTGACAATCCCCGATTATTTTATATTTTTTTAAAAACAGATAATAATATTTCACCAAATCTGAAAAAAAAATGTCTACTCCAGTTATTGAGTTAGTTTTAAAAAATCATGATCAAACACCTATCAAAATTGTACAATAAAGTTAGTTATAAACTGCACTTTCTCCTATTATGAGAATCAATCAAGTACATGTAAATAGGATATTTTTGGTGCTCCAGTGCTTAGACCTGGAATAAATAAAACAAACACCAGTTCAAGGCCAAGTAGTTCTCCTACTTCATTTCTATGAGGCTTAATTTGTCACATTGACTTGAAATGATAAGACCTTGCCTTAATAATACACACAGCCAGTGTCGTATTGTGAGCTGAAGATTCAGGATATCTCATTTCGTTTTTAGTGTTAGTTTACAATATAAACACTATAATTAATTTTATTATACCCATAGACCTATTTATTGAAATTTACAAATCAAAATAATTACATAAATAAAAATTAGTTACCTTGAATTTGTCACTTGTACATGAACTCCATTCAACTCTCCTGTGTGAATTTAAGAGTAACGTTTTCATAAAATGTTTCTTCCTGCCACATTTTCATGTCCAGAAGAATGTTTTCTCAATGGATAAAATAGCCAAGTTGATCAGCCGAGATTGTCCTTGTGTGGCTCTTGATAAGTCTTAATTCTTTTAAAGGCAGAGAACCTTCTTTCTACAATTGCAGTTGTGGAAGGAAATGTTAAAATCAATTCTGCAAGTTTGTATACTTTTCTCTAAAAACGATATATAAATTATTTATTTTCATGTAGTTTGTAATGCCACTAATGGATCTGCTTTTATATTCATCCTAAGTGTATAGCACATTAAGTTAGTTTTTAAGACGAACTATATCAAAGAATGAAAAATATGGTTCTAAGTTCTGCTATCAAGTTATGAGGAAATGTTTTTGAAAATATAAAAAAAATGCAGAAATCTAATAAAGATATGAATTTCAAGTCCTTTTTGGATTCAAATCTGATATATCCAAAATTTCGTTAAAATTTTGCTACAATTTACAATAGTTACCATTTTTCTGCCTTTGTGGTCTTGATTCCAGTTCTGTACCTCCACTCTCAGAATAATTAGTTGCTTTTTCCCATATTTGATTAAATCTCTGCAAAGCATCATGGAATTCTTTGACTTTGTTACTGCAGTGAGAAATGTCCATGCACTTATTTTGTAATATGTCAAACAATATATCAGATTGTGAAAAAATATTGTTGAACGTGAGAAGAAGAAATATTGTATCAAATTTTTGTAGAAAACATACAAAACATGAAGCAGTATTGACCTCTTGACTTGTCTACTCACCAGTTTCATCTTCTATTGATGAAAATAAATTTATAAGATGGTTTTGATATACTTTTATTGTATATATAAGCCTTGATGTAAAATTCCATCTTGTCGGAACTACTCCTGGTAAATTTTTCTCCGTATAATTTTTAGAGTACTAGTGCTGATTGTTGAGTGTGAAAAAATAAAGATATTCCTGATAAAGAAATAAAGAATCTTTTACAATTGATTATGAAATTTGTTGATTTTGATAGAGCCAAATTTAATCTGTCACTATAGAAATGAATAAAGGTTGGCATTAGATACTTATGTTTAACTAATGTCTGTAGTCCAGATACATGACCGGCCATATAGCAAGTTTGTGCAACTAGTTTTTTTGAACAATCTAAATCTCCTACAACCTTTGTAACATACTTAAAACCGTTCGGTCACAGCTTACATCACTGAAACATAAAAATCGCTCCTGGCAGTTTCCTTCACAGTCAACAAATCGTATAATTGTTGATGACTGACTTTTATTTAATGATTGTTCATATCTTTCATAAATCTTAATTTTTTGTAGCTGTGAAATATAAAAAAAATAATAATCAAAAAATTTGTTACATCAGTTTTGTCTTACCAAGTAATATTGCAATAAATCATGCATTTGAAATTTCAGATTTGATTTTATCTGTTGTTACACTCACTAGCTACTAGATCATTTTGAATTGTCAGTAATGTTCTTCTAAATTCTGTGGCTGTTTTAAGTGGTTTGATATTGTTAAATCATAAGATGCTAAAACTTCCAAAAGTTCTATGTACATGCCCTTATTGTTTGAATCTTCAGTTCCAAGAAATGTTACTATATCAATTAGTCTTCTTAAAATAAGTCTTATTTTCTTTTACTTTCTCATTGTGTTGCGTGTCTACAATCTTTTGCTGTAAATTCATAGAATGATCAATTCTAAGAGAGCCAAAGCCAAAAGGCTGTAATACGCTGAATTCCCGAATATGTCTACGAAATTTTTGATGTTTGTCATAAGCAGTTATCAAATAATTCAAATTATTAAATCGTGTGTTATTCCATGGGCCAACATCAGTGGAAAAAAGCAAACATGTCCAGGAAAACAATTCATTCGACACACTCAAACCAGTTAACCAAAGATATTTGTTATAGTTGGCTTCATTAAAACATCGAGTATAAACTCTGTTTTTTTCTCTATGTTCACTTTTAATTTGCAGAGACGGCTGCAGTTTACCTGTCATTACTATTTGCACTTTATCTTCGTATGGAAGCTGAGAAAATGAAATATTTTCAAATAAATCATTAACTATATCACTCATTTTAATTTATTGCATATTTTTTGATAAAAGCAATAGGCTATAGTTAAGAGGCACTATTACTCAAAAAAATAATAGTAAAATACAGTGGAACCTTCCATATCTGACCTTCCCACATCCGACTCCTCCCGATATCCGACCGTCCGTCTGTCTATTGTTTACTCGCGCTTTCACGGTCCGTTTCCGTTCGCGAGCCTGTACAGACTTGAAAAAGTGACTCATCGATACTATGCTTTACTTTTGGGTAAAAAACTGTCAGTTTAGCCGTGGTTGTTGATGTGGAATGTCAGTTTGTGCGTTTATGTCAATATTGTTTTGTTCGTGATTTTTCCCATAATCTGCGGAGTGTGAAGTTTTTTAGTTTGAGGTTACGAGTTACGTGTGTGACAATGACAACTGAAAAACGTAAACGTGTTTGTGTTTCACTTCAACAAAAACTTGATGTGTTACAACGATTGGACCGTGGTGAGTCTGTTATTAAGCCAGCTTCTGAGTTGGGTGTAGGCGTGACAACTGTAAAAGACTGGAAAAAAAACCGGTATACGGCATGTTATAATTGCGGGGGAAAATCTCTCAGCTGATGATAATGGTGCTCAAGAATTTGTAGACAAATTTGAAAAGTTAATCGCGGAACAGAATCTTGTATTCGACCAAGTGTATAATGTAGATGAAACGGGTCTAAATTACAAAATGCTTCCAAAAACCACTCTTGCTGCTAAAAATGAACCTGTGTTAGGAACAAAGCTTGCCAAAGACAGACTCACAATTGCAACTTGTAGCAATGCCTCGGGAAGCCACAAAATGCCGTTATTCGTCATAGGAAAATCTAAGAAGCCAAGAGCATTTAAAAATATAAACATGGCAACACTTCCGGTATTCTACTGAAATCAATCATCTGCTTGGATGGATTCTGCTTTGTTTAAAGAGTGGTTTTTTTGACGAATTCGTCCCCACAGTAAAAAAACATTTAAAGTCTAAAAACTACCTGCTCATGCTGTTTTGCTCTTAGATAACGCCCCCACTCACCCCGCTGAATGTGAACTAAAGAAAGGTCATATCAAGGCTTTATTTTTACCGCCCCATGTGACACCGCTGATTCAACCAATGGATCAAGGCGTTATTGAGTGGTTAAAGAGGAGATACCGAAGAAAATACGTTGGATCTCTGCTGGACAAAACAGAAGAAGGATGTAACCTTTTTGAGGCAATGAAAAGTTTTAACATCAAGGACGCTATCTACACTGTTGCCACAGCTTGGGATGAAATCAAGCAAACCACCCGTCAGAAGGCCTGGAAAAAGGTTTGGCCATCACTAAAACAAGAAGCTGCAGAAGCTGAGGCAGACAACAGTGAAACATTACACAATCTACAAACGTTTCAGCATGATCTGCAGATGAAGGATGTAGAAGTGTGGTTCGTCGAAGCTGACGTTTCGGAAGATACGAATGAAGACCTCAACGACGATCAAATTATTGCTGATGTCCAAAACAAAGCCGTGGAAGAACAAATCGACTCGGATGACGACGAAACACCAAGTGACAACGTAGTGAGTCATTCTGCTGCCAAGGACGCCTTCGATATTGCGCTGAAGTACATCGAGCAACATCCAAATGCAACCCCGATGGATGTACTGTGGGCAAAGAAGTGGAGGGATACTTCTGCAAAGTCAAGGCTGACAAAATTGAAACAAAAATCCATCACTGAATTCTTCAAATAAAGGTATGCTTTGTGGACCTTTATCCCATTCATTTGGACTTTCACATTTTTGTACAGTATTTAATTTTACCAGAGTAAATGTTTGAAATATTTAACGTGTAGGCCTAAATATTAATTAATATTTTTGTAAGTGAAATACATTTTTTTTTTTTTTTTTTTTTTTTTTACATTTTTGGAAATGTTTGAAATGTTTAATCATTACTTGTAAATGTACTGTAATTAATTTCATAACAGTAAAAGTTTGAAATGTAAAATCATTACAACTTGTAATTGATAATCAATAGTTTTACAAGTTGAATATACAATATTTACGTATTTAATTTCATGTCAGAAAATGTTTGAAATGTACACACAATATTTTTAAAGGTGTAATAAAGTTGTATTACAGTACTGTGTGGCATTTTTTGTACCTGGGAACGGCATTTTACGCTCCTCCCGATATCCGACCTTTTGGCCGTTCCGACCACGGCCCGGTCCCGTCATGGTCGGATATGGGAGGTTCTACTGTAATAATGACTGAGAGATTTTAACAATCAACAGGTGAAACTAAAAAAGTGATATAAAAATTATACTGTTATAATTTATTAAGGTTTATTATAATAATTAAAACAACTTTGCAATAAAATACACCCGGTTGATCATGTATTGTTGTTTTTTTTTTTTTTTTTGTTTTTTTAATAAAATATAATTTACAAACAACTATAGTTAAATAATTAATTGTAATAATAACCTTAAAAATTGTAAACAATAATTATAACGTTGATCCACACAGGACACCAACAAATACTAGATGCACAAATTAATAACTAATAACAAACACGTACTTTTATGCAGCTAGCTATTCGAAAAGTGAAGACCTCTTGTATTAAAATGTCGTAGTCTCCACCTTACTCACTGTTCCTATAGCAATGCGACAGTTAATAGTGGAGGAAGACTTCTTCTTTCTTCTGCTAAGACATGTATAGCATGTTGCAGTCAAATAGGAGCTGTAATGCTGCAATGTTACTCATGTAAAAATAGTAATGTTGTTTACATTCAAAATAACATTTTTATTATAATTTTATATTTAAAATAACGACGAATATAGGTAACTTTATATGGTAGGAATATAGAAATGTATTTTAATTTTTTGTCACTAATACTTGGGCTTCACAGCTAGCCTAATAGGTCAATGATATACACATATTTTTGTTCTATTGTTCAATGGCAAAAAAAAACCTCTTGGTCAACACTCCAATGCACACATAAGATATAATTTTATATAAAGTAATTAAACTCTATTATCAATTAATAATTTTACTTATGTTTGACAATATGTTTTTTGTTAATTCATTATTCATTTCTATTTCATTATAAAGTTATTTGGTATAATTCTAAATCAATTATTTTATTCTTTGACAATAATTTTTTGTTGAATCTGATATTATATATTTAAATTTTGAATAAATAACTTACTAAAATTTACACTCGGTAATTTTACACGTTAATGAAATTTATTATTAATATTAATTTACATCATTTTTTTTATTTTACTTGGAACTTGACCTTAACTGAAAAATCTTTATCCTCAAATCCAAAATTATTTGTTTGTAATAAAATATGCAGTTGTTAGGAAAATATAATTGAATTAAATGGTTTTGTAATCTAAATTTTATCCCAAAGGAAGTTTGTATTCATTTTGTTGAATTGAAAGTGTCTATTTCCCATCATTCAGAACTATCTCACCTTTCCCTTCACACTGCCTTTTACATATTGCCTATTCTGAAATAAAATATTGAGGTTATACTGATTATATTTCAGTCCTAACATTGGTATAAGTTCAAGGTAAAAAAAAAAAAAAAAAAACTCAAGGTTGATAACAGCTTGAGTTCATTAAAAGGCTTAATAAAAATTCGAACTCGTTAAAGTTAATTTCAAAGTTTGAGCTATATTAAAGTTCAGGCTCATTAAAAGGATCAGGCCAGTTAAAAAGCTAGACCTGGGCTAGATGTACCTGAGGCTTGACTCAGATTAAGAAACCTATACTCGCACACCCTTAATAGACTAACAATTAATCATGTATGGATTTTCCTCACTTTTGTACTATAATATTTCAACTATAATACAAAGCAATACTACACAAATAGTTCATTAAAGCAATTATAATTATCAGTCAGCTATTATATTCCCTAATAATCTGAACATCCGAGTTCGATTCTGGTTGTCATAATTTGTTTGTTTGTTTAATCCCTTACTTGGGTGATGTTAAAAACAGATATAATTTTAATAAATAAATGAATGAATAATTTCCTGCTTGTTTTTCATATAAACAGTAATAACCAATAAAGTTAAAATATCAACAAATTAAATATCTAATCAAAATCAAACAGCCAATCGAGTCCTGCATTGACAAAAAGCTGATTAACAGGCCTATCAACATAGATGCCTGCAAATAGATCTCCAACATTCTCCATATGTACTCCAGGACAGTTCAACACCAAGATCGATTTCAAGTGTTCACAATATTCTGCAACAATACTAAAAACGAACTTAATAAGTAATTTTAGTTTTAAAAAAATGGTATTTAAGCCGACCTAACAACCAATTCTTGCTCTTAAAAACTAGACAAAATGTTAGAGCCTTTGCCTCAACAATTGTATAGTATTTGACCATAGAAAAAAACATTATAAAAATAAATTATAATTTTAATAATAATATAAAATTTTTAAAATAAATTGCATTAGGAACTAAAATTGTTATACTTTTCAATTCAATTCAATTTATTTATCCTTTCGACAAATTTTTACATTTTGTATAGAACAAGTCAAATATTCATTTACAGTAGATAATAATATCGAATATAAAGGCACCAAGAGATAGGCCTACACTATAACAATCAGTAAATATAAAAACATAATACCTATACCACAAATACTTTAGAAAAAACAACAATTTAACTGTAACAGCAGTAACTACTTGTTGAAACTCCATAATAAGGATAAAATAAGCACTAAGCTACAGTTTCAAATGTATTTATTAACTTATTTAGCTACAATTGTTTCGCCTTGCGGCATCTACGGGCTAATTCAAAATCTTCAGAAAACCTACTTACACAGATACCGTAATACCTGCAGATTCAGATCACCCTATTAACCATAAACATGCCGCTTTTCATAGCATGTTACATAGATTCATTACTGTGCCTCTTTCACCTGACGACTTCAATTACGAACTGAATGTTATTAAACAAATTGCTGTTAACAATAAGTATGACCCTTTGTTAATTAATAATATTCTAAGAAAGAAATTAAAACGTAAAGCTGAAAACCTTGTTCACCATAATGTTAAAATCGATAAAGTCAAATATTGTAAAATGTCATACATTAACGGAATTAGTTATAAAATCAGTAATCTTATTTCTACTAAATGTAATCGTTTTGTCGCCTTTAGTGTTAATAATAATTTAGGGAAAATGTTAGGTAATAATAAAGATAGAAAAGAAAGGCTAGAAAATAGTGGAGTTTATAAAATTTCTTGTCAGAATTGTGACTCTGAGTACATAGGTCAATCAGGGAGATCGATCAATGTTAGAATTAAAGAACATATAAATAGTTGGAAGCATGGGCTTAGTAACTCCAACTTTGCTAACCACCTGTTGGACTCGGGTCATAATTTTGATCCTAATCTGAATGTAAAATTATTACACATTCAAAATAAAAGTATTAGACTAAATAATCTGGAATGCTTAGAAATAAATAGATCTATATTACATAAACCTGCTTTTAATTTAAATGATCAAATTTTATTAAACTCTTCACCACTTCTTAAACCAATAGTGTAACATGTTAACCACTCCCCTTCCTACCTGCTTGGGTTTTCCAGCTATCCCTTCCATTGTGTTACTTCCGGACCTGTCTCTCTGTACTGTTCACTTTGTTTAGGCTTACTATTACCATTAGCCCGTAGATGCCGCAAGGCGAAACAATTGTAGCTAAATAAGTTAATAAATACATTTGAAACTGTAGCTTAGTGCTTATTTTATCCTTAAAACAACAATTTACCATTTATAATAAAAAACATTTATAATAATGTATAATATAAATTACAATCAAACACATTATACAATATTAGATAATAACACACATGAAAGAATAAAACTCATAATTAAGGGGAGCAATGACATAAACTCCCAAGTACACACCCCTCCGGAGCAAAAAATGTTGGAGCCCTGATTTAAAACTTTTAACATCAGATATCTGCTTTAAAGACTCTGGAAGTCTGTTAAATAGCGGAATTCCAGCCTGCACTGGGAGTCTTCTGTAGATGCTCAATCTATGAAGTTCACATCTGGAGTCACCCCTTTTCCTTGTGTGGCGATTATGAAAATCACCGTTGTGAGCCGTTTCACTATTAATTTACAGCATACTATTTACCTCTATCTAAAATGTATAAGCTTGTGAATGTCATAATATTTAAATACCTAAAAGCTTCTCTCTCTTGGTTTCAGTTTTAATACAGCTCTTACAGATTTCTTTGTAAAGAGAATACTCTTTGTAAGTGCCGTTTACTAGAATTTCCCCATAATTTAAATGAGCCTGTATTAGACCATAATAAGCCTGTTTCAATAAATACATATAACAGTATTTTGCTAAATAATGGAGCAAAAACACTCCTGAAGATAATTTAATACATACACTATCTATATGATTAACCCAAGTTAACTTGTTATCTATAATTAAAATCTGGTTGTATCTACCTCCTCCAGCAACTCGTTATCCAAGAATGTGTTAGAATGAACTCATTACGTTTTATTTTCACCAACGTCAAAATTAGAGAGTATCAGTTTAATTGTGCACATGCTATGACAAATGGAGCCAAAAGTTTTATATCCAAGTCAGTTTAGCAAAACTAAAGGCCTAAAATCAAAGAAAGGAAGAAGTGAGGAAAAGTTCTTTTTTTCCTGACATCAAATAAAATTTGTCATGAAATAAACTACTTCAACAGTTGTATTCCTCGTGAGTATACAAAGTTTCATTGGAGAAAAAAACTAATAGTTCCACTAATAGGTCAGATGCAATATGAAATTGACTTATATGTCATAAGCTTGGATGTAAACAAAATGAAAGTATTTGTAGTTGATTAAAGATTGATCAAGTGGAAGGATTTAATTATGTTGGACTTATGGTAGACCATAAACTGATATGGCAGAGTCACGTGAAGAAACTAAAAAGTGAATGTTCGAAAATTAAACCTTTTTGAAATTCGTCCTCAAAAAGTCATTAAAAATACATACCATATCTTGGTAGAATTTAGATTGAGTTTCATGTTATTCTGATGGGAATTATCTACTTTTTTAATAGTAGATAGTTATTATTCAAAAATATCTTATATAAGTTATATTCAAAAACATAGCACTGTAAATTCTTACTGCTTTTTAAGCGTTTAAAGATTTCTTCCTCTTAAAACTTTCATTTTTAAAGTGCTGTACTAAATTGATTTTATTTTATATACACTTTTGCAAATTATGGCAAAGTGTATCAACTTATGAATAAATTAACCGTTCTAGTACCATAACTTAAATTGATTATGTTTCAACAACCTTGTAAATACAAATCTTAATACATTTAATAACAATTCATATTGGAATTTAAAAGATTAAAGTATGTTTTTATGCAAATTAAGTCATGGTTTTTCTCTAGAAATGTTCTTACAAACCTAAAAAAAAGTCTTTTCATGTAAATAAATAATGTTTATGCTTGTGTTATGGATAGTTGTGTTCTTAAGGAGAAAGATATGTGTCAATAGGTATGATATGAAGAGAATGTGTAGAGTGTAGAAGTGCAATGGCATCCATGTGTTAGTAATATGCTTGTTTGAGTATGTAAATAAGTTTTTGACTTATTATTTTTATAGTTTTATTTTAGGATGGCAATATCCTTATAATTTGTTATTTTTTAAATTATAATGAAATATTTTATTATTATTTTGTTTAACAAATAAAGCCAACTTCCTTAGCATAATATGGAAACCATGTGTAGCATGATTTACTCCACAAATGATTTCTGACAAAATGTCACAAATGATCTCAAAGACAAGGAAGTAATTGGGGCTTATTTGTGTTCCAAGTCTACAACTCAAGATATCTTTCGACCTAGATTATACTGTAAAACTACAGTTTTCTACTCAAATTTTATATCAGAGTCTTCTTGGTAAGTGAACTCAAGGAAAATAAAGTGTTCCTTTGTAATGATGGTTAACCAGTCTTCAAAACTAGCATCTTCTTGCTTGAAGAAGAGCACAGAATAGCAATGCAAATACCGGCAAAAAGGAATCAGCATATCTTGTAGAAACTCTAGACCACTTTCGAGTGGAAGAGAATGGAATAAAGGTTGAGGTGGCACTCATGAGAATAGACTAACCAGGATACTGATTACATCATTAGCTATTTTGCAGGAAACTACTTATGGAAAATGAGGAAATTGAAAACCAAAGTCAGATTGTAAATAGGTAATGAAACGGTTTGCCGAGAGCCAAAAGTTTCAAGTCAATTTAAAGCAGTTTAAATTCCCGCGATAAAACCATGTAGAGAGGAGGCGAGGTGGGAAGATGACGTCACGCCAGCCAGGTGCAAGATCTGCAAGCTGGAACGTGAAATGTTACTTTGCCTCGTTTCTTATTCTATTAAAATACTAAATTATTAATATAAATAAATGTTCAGTAGAATCAACCGATCAATAATATCAACAAATAAATTTAGAATCATTTAAAACAAAAAAGTTATTCAAGTTTTTATAGGGGCTCAAAAACCTAAAATTTGGAAAGAAGATAAATTCAAAATTCAAAAAACGTAGAGTCATAACTAAGAGGGGAACTAACAATAATCATAGATAAAAAATATGAACTAATAATAATAAATAGGTGAGAATGGACTTAGAAAGTCATTCTTGGGGAGTTTTTTGGAATTTTTGAGTTGAAGGGGGGATTAATTAAAAAATAATAATAAGTACAATTGAAGAGACCACAATAGGGCACAATAATATGTACTTAGATTCAAATTTGAAATTAAAATAAGGGAGATATAATAATTACAAAAAGTAAAACTTTAAAGCCCAAAAGCGGTTAAATTTTTTAGTTAAAGGGGAGAAATAACAATGTAATTATAAATATCTAATTTGTTAAAGTGTAAAACATCAAAGCAGAAATGATAATATATAATGGGGGGGGGGTTTATGAACTAAAAACTAGACGATAAAAACTTTGGGACTTCAAGGACGTATAACTCGAGAACCAAGCGAGCTACGTAAAAAGTACAAACAGATTTTTTCGTCATAGTAGAAGAGGAACAAGATTTCGTCAAAAGAATTTTGAGAAAGGACTTATCTCAAAATTTCAAAAGAAGAAAAACCGAATTTCGGGAAAAGGGCGATAACTCGCGAACGAAGCGTACTAGAACGACGAATCAAGTTCCACAAGACCCACAAGATGGAGAGGAAGAAGAATCCGAAAGGAACTTGAAAATCGGTCCGGGCGTTCGAAAGTTATAGCGAGTTGAATGAAAAAACGACAAAAGATGAGATTTTCAGGAAAAATCCTGTAGAGCGGCGCGCGCACCCTCAGTGAGAATCCGGAGTCTGAACCTTGCAATGCCAACATGGATCACAGATAACACTAAATAATAAATACAATAAATTATTATTTAAAAGGTGTTTTAATAAGGAATAAAGGAAGAAAACTATTCATTAGTCAAAAACTATGATTAATAAAATATATAGTGTGAATATTTCAGACCAAAAGGGCCTGAAAACACATAAAAAGAAGAAAATACTTTTCTCTTTAAAAGGGAGAAAAATTGGCTCCAGGTAGTGGAAGAATTCCCACAGAAAGGGAGACCATCATTTAACCGTTGAAAAACGGATACTCTTGTTTTGGAATCGACGCAAGGAAGACGTATTTTTGGCAACAGACTCCAAGCTGAGAGGACACTACAATTGTCACTCTACTTAATTGGACTTAGAATAATTTCTACTCGTTTCGAACTTCAAGGCAACTTAGCAGAATTCGAGACCAGCATTCAACTACCTAGCAGTTTACAGAATCTGGACCGAAAACATCATTTCAGCATCAGCCAAATTAAACAACAAATTCCAAAACCAACTAGAATTTCTAATAAAGTGAGAAGGTATCATATACTTAAGGAATAATTCGCAAATATTAACTTCATTTCAATTATAACGTCATTAGGGGGATTATTAAAAATTAAATTCATTTTTATATACTTCTGCTTTGGTGTTATAGATAATTAATAATTAAATACGACTTTTTCAGTACAGGAAAAACTGTCTGTGGTTCTGTCTGAAAAGTCTAGCGTTTTTTATTTTTTTTTTGTTTAGAATATAGAAAATATTCCATTTGTAATTTTTGTCAAATAGTTAAATTGTTTTGTTGTTGTGTAATCAACTTTGTTGTTATAAAAATTTTGAATTCACCTTTTTAACTATGCTGAAAAGAAAAGAATATATACATAATTCATTTCTAAATTTTGTTGTGTTTTCTATATATATATCCATTCTGTATATTCTAATAACCTTCTCTAAATATAAATATTATATGTGTGCTCTGGAAATATAATTTGAAATTTTTAAAAGTTATTATCAGAATTTAAGAGCCGATTTCTCCCAAAAGGCACTTCCCCAGAGAGAGAGAGTGTTATTTTAAAATAAAGAGTCAAATAATCGAGCATTGAGATAAAATTCAGGGAATTTTGCGTAGATTAAAAATTGGTAAGTTTATGAGGACAAGCTCATACTTACTAGAGCCAAGTTTTGCAATATCTTTGATTGTATAAAAGGTAAAAGTGAGCATCTTGGCCTTGTCCGCGTTAGTTCCGAGCTGAAAGGTGATTCGCCTTACGGTGGTGAGTGTACAGCGAATTTAAGAGTCCGCGGCAAGTGGCGTGCCAAGAAGGGACGAAAAATCTTAAATTCGCGACCGGAGCGAACGTGGCAAGTGGCGTTCCAACGTGGGGCACAAACCTACGACCGACCGAACCGGAACGAACGTGGCAGTAAGTAGAGTTGTTAGTGGATCTAATGAGGCTAGAAGGAAGGCATATATCAGGCTCCACAAATAATACCTCAGGATGACTGATCTTTTAACACTTTACATTTTTACAAATAGTTATGTCACTAAAATAGGTGAAAAAGATGACCCACAGGAGATGGTTAGACCTATAGAACTGGTTTACAAAGATATACAAGTAAGGAAATCTCAGCTGTGATTAGGTTTGCAAAGACAACAGGTGGGTGTGTAAAATATAAATGTTGTTGAAAATATAAGCAGTGTAATACTCAATTTTTAAATTTAGCTTTGACATAAAAAATATTTGAAACAAGAAAAGGAAAAGGAGGATTTTATGACTGGTTTGAAAGAAATACAACGTAAGTCAAATTAAAGTCTGTACAAAATATTTGAGACAAGGGAAAGAAAAATTAAAATAGATTTCCAAAATATGAATTTAAGGTAAATAATGTTTAGTTATAAGATATAATAAATATTGATGTGAGAGATTATTTTGTGAAAATAGACGATGCTTGTTGTCAAGCAAAATGATTTGGACAGTGTCCGTGAGACCGGAAATGTGAACGTATTGAAAGTATGCTGAGTGGGTAGATCTAAAAAAGGTCGCTTAGTTGTGATGCTAGGAATTAGTTCAGTTGAAAGTCGGCATCTGAAATGGTAAAACATGTTTTTTGAGTTGAGTCTAGAGGCGGCGTCTGACTTGGTCAGACGCATTTTTGATTGAAAATATTTTGTGAATAATGTAAAATTAATGTTTATCAGTAGGTCAGGAAAGTTTAAGGGATTAAGATGTGTTTGTGAGAGTCTAGAGGCGGCGTCAGAAATAGAAAGATGAGCTTTTGATTAGTGAAGGAAATAGTTGTAGACAATGTAACCTGTGTTAATGAGACTCTTTTGTAATATAGACAATGTAAATCGTAAACAGTTTAGAATCAATTGATTGTAGAGTGCGTATGAAATTGACGGACACATAAATGGTGAAATAATAAATCTTTAGTAATTGTGCGTAGAGCACATGGTGCGACTTGAATTCGTTCATTGCATAAACAGTTTAGCCGGTATTTTCAATCTGAAAGACGTTAAGTATCGAAACATAAACTCTATTTCAGTGATAGAGATGAAATGTGTGAGAACTATGAATTCGTAAAGTCAAAATTGAGATCATCAACTGAAGATTATGTAGTCGATAATGGACCTCAACCTCAAGAACGAGGACTGCACGCCACAAAGGATGTTCACCCTGGAGATGGCTACAATGTGGTAACAAAAATGATTTTATCTTTTGTGTAAAAAAGGACTAATGATGAATATTAAATATGTTAAAATTTGTTTAAATAAGTAATCTTAAAGTAATAAGTAATTTTTAAAAATATTTAAACTAACATTTTAATAGAAAATTTATAATTTTTTTATATGAGAACAAAGATGCTCATAAAAAATCTAATGATTAAAAGTTGCAACTAATTAAAGTAGAATCATTTATAAAGAATTTTGGTCTCTTCAAGACAAAACAATTTCAAATTTCTAACCTAATATAAATTCAAGTAATATATATGTGTATGAATACTTTTAATAAATTATTATGTTCAATTTCAGCAAAATAAACAAGGATTTTTTATTTTACCAGACAACCACTGTTAGTACACTTTTAAAAGAAAACGCGACCCTGAGAATATTTTATTTAAAAGTAAATTTTTTATATTTTCAAAATTGATGAGTTAATTCCATCTGGTGCCCTTAGCTGAGCAATTATCATAAATTCTTTAATGATATTTAGATAATTACACCTCAGGTTAATTTAATATTTACAGCAAAAAGGACTCTAGGTGGTCTAGTTGCCTGGAAAATAATATAACATTTCCAAAAACAAGATTAAAAAACTAATTTGGATTTACTAACAATTAAATAATTCAAGTAAATATTAGGATAAGTGTAGATACATACCATACTCCTTCATCAGTAATTTGATAACAACCCTGAAGATTAAGATGTTCCAGCTCTTGACAATAAATTGATATAACTTCTAAAGTTCTATCCGTAACACAAGGTACGTTGGATAAATTTAATACCTTTAACCTGTAAAACAATATTTGTCTATAAGTGTTAATTTAAAAAAAAAAAAGTTCTTTCCTTTAAAAAAAACTTTAAACAGATTTTAAATAAGCTGCACTTAAAAGATAGCCAGATTGAAATAAGGAGTATTGAAATTTGATATAATATTACATCTATATGGCCCAGGAGCACTACATATTGGCATTGTTATGTAGGGTAGGAGATTAATTTTTTGTGGGATTCGCTCACAAATAATATGTATAATGAAAATATAGAGTTCCTCCGGCTCAAAAAGTTATTTTAATTGCAGGAAAAATTGTAAATTGAAAAAAAACTCTTAAAATTACACTTTTTTTATATATTTTCCTATATAATTTTTCAAATATCCAATTTAGGAAAAAAAAACAATACTTATGAATTTGTTTGCTACAAAATTCTCTACAAGATAGTTAAAACGCATACATGTTTTATTTTCGTTGCTATACGATAATGAAGCAGAAAAAAAAAAAATGATGAAAATCGAGGTAATTTTGAACTGCTCAACTGAAAGGTTGTCCAATTCTTACTATAAATGTAGACTTGAGTACTTTAAGGAATTACAAAACGAAATTCGAAAACTCAATACAAATCAGTATAATAGTTTTTGTATGAGACATTTGTTATCAGTAAAAAATGTCATCTTTTTTGGCGTCAATCCTGGGGTTATATATAGTTTGGCATTATAATTGGCTCTGTTTTTTTTTTTACATATACTTGGACCCCTTATCTATCATATAAAATTGTAATAATATCAATTTTCTTTTCTTAACAACTTTTTGAGCAATTTCAAAAGTTTTAAAATTTTGACTCTCTATAAATAAATGATTTCGTGAAGCGGTTTTGCGGGTTGTAAAATATGTCAAAGTACTGAGAAAAAAATTCAGCCTTTATTTTTTCAAAATCACAATATTTAAGTTTACTTTTACAAAACTCTCACTTCCAACAGTATTTTGCCTTCAAATTAATAATGTATATTAGTGCTTTGTTCAAAGTTAATTTGGAAGTCAACAACTCAAATAGGCTTAAATTTAGCATCGGTTTTACAAGAATAAGAACAGCCAGATATTTTCTTTTCCATAGATGTTTTTCATATGATATTTTTAACAGTTAATGTGTTAATAGTTATTTTATTTATTGTTACCTTCAATAGCTAAAATTGTATACAACTTGTATAATTGATCATTACCACCAATTCGTTTTGCTACTGTATAAATTTAAAACATGTATATTTACCTACCCTGATGAAACCTGTAGAAATGTATTCAATGACTCAACATTATCAAGCAGACTACATGAACTAAGATCTAAATGAGTTATTTTTTTCAAGTGTAATGTCATAGCTTGTAAGCAGCCTGTACTGAGCCAATAGCAACCAGCAAGATTCAGATGTTCCAAGTTCTACAAAAACAAAGAAATAATTTGAAAATACATATTGTATAATTATTTATGTTTTCCTTAGTTTATGCAAAAATTATAACTGTTGGATTTAAAATTTGTTAATAAAATTTATTTCCCACAAATTACCTAATGCAAAGAAAATATTAGAAAGTTAAATTCAATTTTGAGGTTACAGCTACAACATACTACGTCAATTAAAACTAAATAAAAATAATCCCAAGTGATAGATTGTTCAATTTAAAACATATTACTCTTTTAATAATAATTATTATATATATATATGTGTGTGTGTGTGTGTGTGTGTGTGTGTGTGTGTGTTTTAAATTGAACAATCTATCACTTGGGATTATTTTTATTAATTTTATATCATTATTATAATAACAAGTTAAATCAAAACTAATTTAAAAATATTAGGTTCTTCTCCACCATTTAATTTTTTTAAGGGACAAGTAAAAATGTTATATTAACAACAAATATGAAATTAGCATCCTAAAATCCATCTACGTTAGTTTATGCATAAATTAAACTTTATTATAAATTTATAACTGAATCCATAGTTAAATACTATTTTCAATATGCATAGCTATAAATATGATAGTAAATAATAATGTACTCTACTCTACTTGTAATAGTGTACATTTTCAGTTTAGTGATCTTAGTTTGAATGGAGAGTATGTTTAACTCGATGCAATAAACAGGAAACGTATTTTGTTTTTTGAATAAAATAAATAAAGAAAGTAATTAGTGCAAAATGATCAGAGAAATTTATTGAAAGTATGTTAATATTTAAAACAGATATAATTTTAGTTATAAGAAAAATGCTACATTAGCATTGTGAATAATAGTGGGAGGTAATGGGGCTAACCAAATTTTGCGCCAGTGGGATCTAGATTTTCTAAGAGAAAAGATGTATAAAAAATAAGGATGTTTGTCGGAACAAAGCTGAATCGTCGAATGAAAGTGTTTTTATAAAGGACTAGAAGTTATATTTAAAGAAGTATTATATGAATTAGTTTAAATAAGAGAGAAATAAAATTTTAAAATAAAAAGATGTGGTTGTAAAAAATGATGCAATAGACAAAGCCGTACTGCGTAAGCAGGAAAATGTATATAAAAAGGACAAGTATTTGTGATTTTAAGAAAAACTATGTGATTTAATTAAAATTTTTTGAATAAAAGAGTGAAAAGTAAAACTGAAAAAGTTATTTTCTAAAAAGAAACAGGATATTTGCTAAAACGACGCTATGTGGTTTCAACCAGGAAATAGTGTGAATTAATTGAAAGTTTTATATAAAATATACAATTTAATTTCTGTGTATAAATGCATGTCTGGTATAACATCCTTAAACTATTTAAGCATCTATAGAAATTTAAATATAAAAATAACTAGAAATTGTAATTCATTGATGAAACTTGAATAACATGTTTGTAGAATTATCACATATTTTTTCAATAAGAAAAAATATTTTATTTGAACATAATCATTAAAGAATTTTATAATTAAAAGATTTTCATTGTTTGACTTGTTGAATTAGTTGTTTTAAATTTAAAAAGAATAAATATTTTATAAAAAAGATTGTGTAATATAAAAATATTAGCTTTTGAATAATGAAAGATAATATTTTGAAATTAGCTTGCAACTATAATATTAATAACAAATGAAGTTTTAATGAAATGTAATTTTGATTAATATAGAGTGTAAGATGTTATGTATAATTTTGTCTTTTCAGGTAATACTTTGATTGTGTATGAAATTTAATATCAAAAATGTTTATTAATAATAAAATGTGCATTTCAGAAAGAAGGATTCTGTATTTTATTTAAGATTCTCCAAAGTACACTGTTTTAAAGAACTTGCGACCTCAGAGAAACTTTATGCTCTCTTCAAGAGTACTAAATTTTTGTAATTATAATTCTTTTTATTTTTTGTAATAAACATTACAAAATGGCGCTCAACTTTTATTGAGAAATACTAACAATAATCATCTCAGCAGTTTTATAGAATAGTTACACACTTAGGCTACAAAAAACACCAATGTACTACTAAGATACAAAAACGATAAAACATACCTTGCATTGAATTATAATAGGTTGCAAAGAACTACTAGTTAGTCCAGTACAATGATACAAATTCAAGTGAATAATATGTGGATTGCTTTGAAACAATGGCTTAACCAAGCTGTCCGTTAACCAAATACACCGACTAAATACAACTTTCCGAAGCTGAGTACAATTTCGAGACAGTACCTAAAACATTAGTTTGTTAGATTTAATATATATTCTAAATATAGAAAATAATCACCCTTATAATAAAATAAAAAGCACACAATATATTTATGGACTCCTGTCAGTAGTAGGAAATAGGGGGTTATTCAGTAGGATCATAGGATTGTACTCCCTTGATATCGGGGCTCCCTTCACCAAAATGTTCACCACTTTTGCCCTATATGTTGATTTTTTCACCTTCCTTTACCTTCTGCATCAAAAAATTCTCCCACCACCCCATGTCCCAAAAAATCCTTCCACAACTCTCTACACTAAGAAATCCTACCCCTCCCACCATAAGATCCAAGGAGTATGGTTCTATGTGCCAAAGTGTACATCCAGCTAGGATCCTCAGTATTGCTAAAAAATGTGTACATCCAGCTAGGGCTCCTATCCACAGAAAAGAACAAGAGATGAAGTAGATTCAGCTAGGTTTCTCAGGATTGACAATAGATCCAGCTAGAATCCTCAAGGTAGCTTAGCTCAGGTGGATCTGCCCCCTCCTCAAATTTCAGCATTCATGATTGCAAGACTGTGCATTGTTGATTTTCTGGGTTCCCCCTATTCCAAAATTTCCCCCACTCAAAATTTTCTAAACTCATCCAACCCTTTGAAGACGATTCTAAGGTAATTCCTAGGTCTCCTTTCCCCTAAAATGGCGATTCCCCTAAAAAATCCACCCATCACCATTCCAACTTTTAAGTTCTCCATACCCCAAAATTCTTCCTTCCCCAAATTTTGACACTAAGATTCAAGGAGCATGGTTTTTCTATATTAACCCCATTTTGACTATTTTTCATTCCAACAATATTCTTATATTGTTGGAATGTAAATATACTTCGTAATTCTTACATTACGAAGTATATTTACAATTACACAACTTTTGAAATCTCTACATTTAAATATGAAATACAACTTTACAAATTTTAACTTCAGGAGCCAAGGAGCATGCTTTGGTATTATGGGTCATCTCTCCCTCAAATATACCTACAAAACTATTATTTATAATGAACAAAATGTATATTTATTGTATGTACGGTTCCTAAGAGGCAATTATCCTAACACCAACAGTTATCATGGAATCTACCAGTGGCGGATCTATGGGTGGGGCTTTCGGGCTGAAGCCCCCCCAAAACCTTTAAAAAATGTTTTGTAAGAAAATTTAAAGTTTGCTCAAAAGCACACAAGGCGTTTGTGGTTCCTTTACAGCGACTAGTGATGAAGACAATGACAGTGTTAGTTCTCAGACCATCACTCCAAGTCTCCAAACAAAAATTCCAACTGTGTCCCCGTCATTATTTATTCATCTCTAGCCAGTAGAACTACTCTGAAATATTAAATGTACGATGTACTTAAAAATAAATCCTTTTCACATTTTTAATTTGCCTTTTATTAACTTTAATGTATTTCATTAGTAAATTAGTAAACAAAACATCCTGAAAACCTTTAATATGAAACACACGTTTTTACTCCATAAAACAACGTTAAACTACTGTTTTGGTCGCTTCATTATATGAAAGTCCTTTCACAAAATTTTCCCCTGTTCAGCCCCCTCCAAAATAAAATTCTAGATCCGCCACTGGAATCTACCCAGCCCCAATCTAGTAACAGTTGAACACAATGGAAAGAAAACATATCAGTTTAAATTTAGAACAAAAAATAAAACTAACACTTTATTCATATTGTTTATTGAATCAATATTATAGGATTTTGAGGAATCGACCCCTTTATTTGGGAAATGTTTTCTCTTTAGACCCTTTTCTTGGATCTCATTTTCAAATTTGAATGAAAAATATAATTATTTATTTTTTGAAAATTTAGATACAATCAATACCCAACTCTCTCAAAATAATTTTGTATTAACTAACAAATCCATTTAGAAAGTTGTCGAGTTAAAACTAACAAGTAAATATGCTTACGTTTAACTGTTTCTATAAAAACCATTTTCTATTTAGAGTTTACTGTATTTCATTCAACTATTTACAAACTATCTCTTTAATTTGATTTAGACCTTTTTTAAATAAAAAGTATCTGAACTCACCCAACCCATTTGAAAAAAATCTCTCCATTCTCAAGCCGTTAAACCCCCCAGTTTTGACCCAACATAGCAAAAATTAAAACTTACCAAATACTTTTTCCACACTGTTTATTGAACTATATTTCAAATAACATATCAGAAAAGATGAGTACAAAACTAAGGTGGGATAAGATTAAATTCCCTTTCGAAATACATGTTTGCAAAAAAGTTTCATTTACGGAAAAAACATTGAATTTAGAAAAATATGTAAAATTTTTAAAAAACATTAATGTGTTGTCAAAATTTGCGTGTAAACAAAATGTAAATTAAAATTTAATGTTAATTTGTGTAAATAACAAAAAAAAAAAATTTTGAGAAAAAGTAATGTTGTTCTATTTTATTACTTGTACTTACATGTACATATTTTTATTCAAAATCGTTAAAATTAAATGCAAATGTTCATCTATTTTGTTACACAAGTGTTGACCTATTCTGTTACTTATACTAATTCAATCTTTAAATCAGTTTTAAGTGGTGAACTATTTTGTTTCTTGATGCTGCTTGTACTAACGTCCACAAAAATATCTGTATTTAATCTAAAAAACAGCTTCACCACTTTTAATAAATTATAACATGTTAAATTCAATGGAAAAAAGGAGTATGAAAGGGAAAACACTTTAATGTTTAACAAATCTTCAATGTTATACCGTAAATGTTTACAAATTTTAATGAAACACCTCAAAGGATACTTGAACAGTATTAAAGCTCAGAACTCTACTAAGCTATCAGATCTCAGATTTGGATTACCATATAACAACATTCAGTTTGAAAGTGTGATAACAAGATATGATGATGTAATTATAATAATTTTAGAAGGACTGGTTGGTGAACAGTATTTTTTTTAAAGTTTACCTATCAAAGATATTTGTACTGGCTATAACTGAAAAAGTAGCTACTAAATATAACACACAATTGAGAGGATGTCATTAATATATGTGGGTCATTTTTTAAGTAAGAACTGTTTTTAAGTGGAGTAACAGCAATTTTATTTATGAAGATAAATTGTATCATAAACTTAAGTATGAACATATTTTTACTTTTCTACATAGTCACCAAGAATATCTAAGCATTTGTTAAGTCGTGGCACTAGCTTTTGGATCCCATCATCATAGAACTCTGCCACCTGAGCATTTAACCAGTTAATAACAGTTTCTTTCAACACGTCATCATTTTCAAATTGCTTTCCACCAAGATATTCTTTGAGTTTAGGAAACACATGAAAGTCTGATGGTGCCAGGTCAGGGCTGTAGGGGGGATGATTCAGTAATTCCCATTGAAAGTTGGCCAGTTACGTCTTGGTCATTGCTGCAGCGTGAGGCCGAGCATTATTGTAAAGCAGCACGACGCTGCTAGACAGAAGTCCCCGCCGGCAGTTTTGAATAGCGCGCCTAAGCTGGGTTAATGTTTCACAATATCTTTCAGCATTTATGGTCATTCCTCTTGGCAGAAAATCAATCAGAAGAACGCCTTTCTGATCCCAAAAGACTGAGGCCATGATTTTCCGTGTTGAAGGTTCTTGTTTGAATTTTCGTGGTTTCATCGGTGAATTTGAGTTCTGCCATTCACTGGATTGACGTTTACTCTCTGGAGTGTAGTATGCTACCCACGTCTCATCATCGGTAACAATATGATTCAAGAACTCATCACCACTGTTATCGTAGCGCTCCAAAAATGACAAATAATATGCCAAACGTTTCTTTTTGTGTTCTTTTGTCAACATTTTTGGCACCCATCTCGTACAAATTTTTTTATAATGCAGTTTGTCGGAAAAAATGTGATAAACAACCAATCTTGAAACTTGTGGAAATTTCTCATGAAGCTTGTCAATCGTAAAGCGCCAGTTTTGGCGAATTTCCTCATCAACTTTTTTGTCAAGTATTCATCAATGACAGTTGGTCCCCATATCATTCTTCATCATGAACATTTGTTCTTCCTTCATTGAAAACCCTACACCATTTATGCACATTACTGTCATTCATTACACCTTCATCATAAACTTCAACAGCTGCCAGTGAATTTCGACGGGACGAACTTGTTTTGCGTTTAAAAACCGAGCGTACTTCACAATCGGCGGGTTTATTGATTAACATGACGACAAACAAAGCAGTGCCACGATAGAACCAACAGTGGCAGAGACATGAAATCAACTGACTGCATAGTTGGGGACTGGGAAAGAGTGGCTAACCTTGAGCGGGCGTCACGTGACAAGCTGTGTGGTTGCTATGCGCAAACGGTTATTGCTTAAAAAATGACCTCTCGGTGATATTGAAGAAATTGAAATTGCATAAGTATTGATGAATAATAATGTTTCAATATTCTAATCGGTCATATTTTACCCATCGGACATTTACTTTTAAAAACTTTAAATTTCTTAAATAATCAGTTATAGTGTTCCATACAATAGTGTATTTATGTTCATAAATTAACACATAGTAAAGTTTCTTATTCTAACCCCGAGTTTATTTAATAATCGTCTTCTAAACACGTCTACATTCAAGTTACAAAAATTACAAACAGAAGTATTTTATAATAAAATATTATTGTCACTTTACGGTGATTAGTGAATTAGTATAGTTGTAAAATAATGACTGAGATTCTTAACATGGAACATTTTAGGAATAACTTGAATGAATATACAACAAATAAATTAACTGTAGTAGCCACAGACAATAAATTTCAATAACATGGGATTATCAAACCACCTTTTGAATTTACTCAATTATAAATGTACGAAAAGAAAGAGTGTTTAGAACTCAACCAGTCCTAGACAAGCTACGAGAGTTGAAAATTGTATAAGTAGGGTGCGAAAACCAACAAAATCATCACTTCTCCTTTGGGAGACCAGTAGATTAGTTCAACATTTCTCCTCCAGGAGACCTGCCCAGACCATCATCACTTCTCCGGGAGAATAATAGACCACTTCAACACTTTTCCTCCGGGGGACCTGGACAGACCTTCTCACTACATTCATCACTTCTCCTCCGAGTGACCAGCTGATAAAACCTCATCACTTCTCCTCTGGGAGACCAGTAGATCAATTCAACACATCTCCTCCGGGGAACCTGGACAGACCTTCTCACTACATTTATCACCTCTTCTCCAGGAGACTAGTCGATCACACCTCATCACTTCTCCTCCGGGAGACCAGTCGATCAGTTCAACACTACTCCTCTGGGAGACCTGCCCAGAACTTCATCACTACTCCTCCAAGAGACCGGCCAAGACGATCATCACTTCTCCTCCAAGAGACCAGTCGACCACATCAATTGTTCTCCTCCGGGAGACCTGCAGCCACCATTTTCTCTAGATTCAACACTACTCCTCTAGGAGGTCTGCACTACACCTCATCACTTCTCCCTCTACACACTCAGGCTGATGAGTAAGACGAGAGAGTTTGCCCCGCCTGACTACCTCCTGTCCACCACACTAGACCAATGCCTGCCAAAGAAGATATGCTGCGTGCTCCAGACAGGGAAATTATTAGGGGAAACCCTGGCACCGATTGGCCATCGCAGCACTATCGCCTCCTGAAGAGGAAATTGTTAGAGCTCCGGCTCTGGTGACAGTGGTCTGTGCGCCTTCGATGCCGAGGGCTCCTATCAGGGCCAACCATCATCTTACTAAAACCGGTGCCACAAGCTTTCCATTGTATTTGTATCAGAATTCACAAACCAATCAGAGCCGAGCTGGGCTCATAGGTGGTTGACGGAGCGCCATTGTTTTGTGTTCGTAGTTTTTTGCGGCTCCATCTCCTAACGTGAAACGTGTTCGGCCAATCAGTAGCAAGCTAAAACCGGAGCTATGTCAAGAGTAAATGGTCAACACAAAATCAGTGAAGAAAACTATTCCATCTGTGAAGAATTAGAGTCGAACATGAAGAAACAGGGGAAGGATTAAAATATGTTTTTCTTTTAATAAAGAACATTTTTTTTTAATAGTGGGTAAAAATATTATCAGATATGCAACTATAAAACAAAATCAAACCAGTAAAATTGATAAAAAATGGTAGCCTACTAATCCCGAAAAAATAAAAGCTTTTTCAAGTGTCATAATATATATGGCAATATTTGTTTTACGTGAACAAAAGACTATTTTCTTGCCCTATTGTTTCTAATTGCATGATATATGGGAGGTTCCAAAAATTAAATCAATACTTCCACATCAGTAGCCCTAAAATTGAGTTAGCTGATAAAAATAATCCAGATTATGATTATATGCACAAAGTTGGGCCTGTTTGTATATTATGAACAATTTCAGTAAACACTATAATTCAGGTTGATGAGGCTATGGTGCCCTTCAAAGGTCGATATAGACAGCAGCATTAAATAAATTTAGAAAGAAGTTTCGTTGAGAAAACTCATGAAAGAACTCTCAGACTAGTTCAATGAATGACTTTTTTTAGACTTATGGCTTTTTCGGATCCTTTAATTTTAAGTTTACAGAAACTTCCTTATAAATAGATAAATGCTTTGTCAGAGATGATAATAGACATGATAGTTTTAACAAGTTCCTTATCTACGTTGTATAATATTTCACATCAGTCTGTGGCATCAGAGGAGAATGAGGAACATAACTCTGAAGACGAATCCTGGATATTTGTTGTTTTTTATTACTAATTTATTTAGTTATCTTAGTTTTGTTCTTGATAATTAATAAATGATTTGTGTAATGTAATTGTGCTTTTATAAAATTATTTTAATTCCTCACAACCTATTATACTCTAAGCATCATTAAATAACATGTCCGAAATTTGACTGCTATATTGGATTTGCCATTTCTACTTTTGGTATTTTGAAATCAAATTCATATTCAACGACCCCAAAAACTCTATAATAGACTTTTTTGACAAAATATTTTACAATTTTACAAAATATTGGATGATTCACCATTTTGACTTTTGCAATTTTGAGATCAGATTTATTTAGGAACCCCAATAAACCCTACTAACTTTTTTGACTAAATTTATTAATTAAAAAAAAAAAGTTGTTTACCATATTAAATTTTGTAATTTTGACATCAGTCGTTTTTACACCGAAAACCTTAATACTCCTAATTTTAAATCCATTTTCAGTTTTTTGCCAGGATTTTAGAATTCTGGACTACTGTGGAAAGGAATAATTTTAAAGTATTATTAATATTAAAGTATACGAGGGGGGCCAAAAAAAAAAAAACAGGAATTTGGTCATAACTCCTTTATTATTCAATATTTTTACACCAAATTTTGGCCACCTTCAAAGTAATTACCATTGACTGCAATGCACTTCTCTAATCGTTTCTTCCATTGTTCAAAACATTGTTGATATTCACTTAAAGGAATGTTCTTTAGTCCATCCAGTGATTTTTGTTTCACCTCTTCCACAGTCTCAAAACGTTTACCTTTCATATCCCTTTTGAGTCGGGGGAACCAAAAAAAGTCGCAGGGAGCGAGATCCGGTGAATGGGGGGGGGAGCAATCGGTGTCATACCGTTTTTCGTCAATAACTGCTTCACAGACAGGGTGGTTTGGGCAGATGTGTTGTCATGATGGAAGGACCAATCCCTTGTGCACCACATATTCCCTTTTTCTTCGAATGCTCTCCCTCAGTCTCTTCAAAACCTCCAAGTAGAAATGTCGGTTACCGTTTGGCCCGGTGGAACGAATTCTGAATGCACAACACCTCGGCAATCAATTAAACAAATGCCGTTTGACTTCACCATGCGACATTTTTTTGAATGAGGAGACTGAGCTTTCTTCCACTGGTTTGATTGTTGTTTTGTTTCAGGGTCATATCCATAACACCATGATTCATCACCAGTTATGACCTTAAAAAAAATTCTGGGTCCTCTTGCAGCTGATTTTGCAGGTCGAAACAGGCATGCAGTCGGCACTCCCTTTGCTTGTCTGTGAGAAGGCGTGGAAAAAGTTTGGCTGCAACTCTTCTCATGCACAAATCCTCCGATAAAATCCTCTGGATTGAACTCCAAGTCAACCCAGACATCGCAATTAATTGATCAATGGTTCTACGAAGGTCTTCACGAACCAGAGAGTTGATTTTTTCAACGTTGTCATCAGTTCATGACGTTGAAGGGTGCCCAGAACGAGGCTGGTCTTCAGTCGACATTTTTACATTTTTAAAATGCTGAAACCATTTATAGACACGGGTTTTACTTAAAGTAGCTTCCTCATAAGCTGTTTTAAACATTACAAGAGTTTCTGTGGGAGTTTTCCCTAACAGGAAACAAACTTTCACAGCCACACGTTGCACCCGGCAGTCAGCCATTTTACGTTTTTGCCGAAACGGAAAAAGGTCTTTCACAAAAATAATTCTCACGGGCGAACTGATCCACTCGCAGCACCAGCCCGATTCCTGTTATTTTTGGGTTTCAGAAAATGTTTATCTTGTTAGAGTTTGATGAAATTGATTCTCAAAATTTTTTTTAAAAAACTCGTTTTAATACTGAATAACTGCACTTCTCAAGTCCTAGACAGTTGTTTTACATATCATTTTAAAAGTAATTTCATAAGCTTTAATTTGAAATTTAAAATTCATATTTGTTTTGTACCCAAGTCACATTTGTTTCAAATAACAATGTATATTCTACACGTGACTTCTTTCTTGGTGTTACAACTAACGCGTTTCAGAACATCTGTTCCATCTTCAGAGTTTTTTCAATTGCTTGAAATTGTTAATACAATAAAACATTAAAACTCAACAAACATCATGAACAATACAATACGTTTCACAGAAGACACAAAGGATGCATCGCGTATCAATGTCCTAGGACAACTAACGTCTCACATTTGTATCGGTGTTTATTTAATATTTATATCTTGAATTTTGATAGCAGTATCATATATTGTATTCGAGGAGAAATTTAGTTGGTCCTTCTATTATTATATTTAAATGCTCTATAAATCTCAAATTTCTCGATAGCATCCATATATTTTTTCCTTTTCTGCATATATGTAGTGGTTCTAGGTTGGTTTTAAAATCTGTATACAAATGGTTTTTGTCAATAAGGTGGCATGCAAAATTTGACTTATTGGTGTTGATGTTCTTTTTCGGGAAATGCTCCTTAAACCTTTGACAAAATGCTCTTCCTGTTTGGCCTATATAGAAATTATTACATTGGTCACATTTTAGTTTATAAATTCCTGTTTTAAGCTCTAGAGGTTTGTTATGTTTCTGGCTGAGTAATTTCTTAATGTTGTTGTTGGTTCGAAAAGCTATGGTAAAATTGAGTTTTTTAAAATTATTAGATAATACTTTAGGTAAAATATTTCCGTATTCACATGCTATATTAAGGTCTTCTTTTCTTTATATTTCAGTGGTCTTGTAATATTCTTTTGTTTTTTATTTAATAATTTATCGACCATGTGACTTTCATAACCATTGGCCATGCCAATATGCTTTATAATGTCAAGTTCATCTATAAAGTCATTTAAGGTATTGTAACTAATTTGTGTTATATACTTTTGTATGTTGCTATTTTTTAAGACATAGGGTGATCTGAATCAGAATGTATGGTGGAAACAGTGGTTGTGGGTTTTCTGTGTTTGTAGCAAAATTTGTCCCTTTCTTTGATAATTGTTAAATCGAAAAAATTGAAACTATTGTCAATTTCAGTTTCACATGTGAATTGTATATACTTGCTTTAGGGGTTCTATTTGTCTAAATGTGCCATTAAAAATGATAAAAGTATCATCAACGTATCTGGTATAGGATATGATTTGGCTATGCAATTTATTTACATTTGATAGCAGAAATGTATTCTTATAGTGATTCAAAAAAATATCAGACAATAAACCGGAGAGTAGTGAACCCATGGCTAAACCTTCTTTTGTTGTGAACCACATGGATGAAATATTTGTTGTCAAAATTGAAATAATTTTGATCCAATATTATTGCTAACAAGTTGATTAATTTGGTGATTTTTTGGAGGTTCAATATATTTATTTTGGTGAGACATATTTTCAGAATGTCTTTTGTTTCTTGGATTGGTATTTTAGTATATAGACTCACTTATGTAAAGGACATGATTTTATAATTGGGTTGTAAGGTGATGTCTTTAATTAAATTTATGAAATCAAGGCTGTTTCTAGTGCTATGGTTGTTTTTTAATACGGTATGCGCCAAAATAAACAGTACTGAAACTGAATCAGCTGTAGCTGCCTTCTTGATCAGCTGTGTCAACTTTTGATTGCTGCCACATCTTTGTGATTATTACTCCTTTCTTATTTGAGGTATTTTTGCTGACATGGTGCTAACTACTACAGAGAAAGCTTATATCATAGAGTATTATTTTTGCTCATACGGAATTGGACATGCGGGTGGGCCAAGTTTGCCATGCACTGCATTACGTTTTCAAGAATATTTTCACAAAAACCTGTCTAGTAATACCGTGATTATTAGTGTTGTTCAAAAAGTTTGAAGAACAGGTAGTGTTTTGAAACAGAGGAAGGGCTGTACAAATGAAAACCACGGAAGAGTGTTGCACCAAGTGTTACAGTCACCGAAAAGAAGCCTAAACCAAACATCTTTGAAACTGAATATAAGCAAAACATCGTTGAAAAGAATGTTTAACACGTTAACTGCCACCATAAGAGGGTCCTACGAAATCCCGTAGTGCCAACTTGAATTATTGGTGTATTGTTGCCGATATCGATTTTTTATTGTTACAAAGGCTATTTATTTACATTTTCTTCAATTATTCATGCAGAGAAATTGGAGGTTAGTTTTGGACCGATCGGGCCGGCACATTCATTTTTCGTCGCAAGTTCGCTTAAAAGTGAAGGCGCCGACCCGATCGGGCCCCGACTTGTTTCCGCCTCAGATCTTTATGAGTTAATTTGGTATAATACATCAACCAAAATATGTTACTAACACTTTTATAATAACTAATGTATACCATTATATTAATTGTTTACATATTAACAGCTTGAAACCAGTTTTCATATGACTTAGAGTTGGTTTATCTTTAAAAAAAAGTGCCGACCCGATAGGACCGCGAAAGTTTGCATTTTTCAACAGCGAAAAGAGAGTTATAAAATAAATCTAAACTGGGAACCGAGTGTTCTGCGTTAAACATAGGATGTGCAATGTCCAAATAGTACGGCTTAGAATGCGCTGTAGTGTTGCAGTCGAGCAAAACAACAACAATGACATATTTGAGATGCCGGCCCGATCGGGTCGGCAGATTGCTCTACCCACAGAAACTGTGCCGACCCGATCGGGCCGGCGTGGCAGTTAACGTGTTAAAAACAATGGTTGTTTTCCCTACATTTACAAGATACAAACTGGGCAACCTTTGAACCGTATAAACAAAACAGTCAGGAGTTCAGAATTGTGCTTCAATGTTAGCAATGTACTATGGAAAACTTGAGTTTCTGAGTGATGTATGGTTTTCATATGAATGTCATGTGCACCTTAATGGTCTCATAAACAAGCAGAAAACACGTTTTCTTGGGTTTGAATGTCATGACAGTGTTGTAGAAAGACCACAGCATAGTAACGTGTAACCATTTGGTGCGGTGTGTCAGGGAGAGGCATAATTGGTCCATACTTTGTTGAAGACAATAATGAAAATCCTCTTACTATAAATCAGGACCGATATAGAGTCATTCTTGATCATTTTATAGGAGACCTCAGGAGATTTTGTTGTGCCCGAAACCTGTCTTTTCATTCAAAATTGTTCCAGCAAGATGGCGCAACTAGCCACACTGCCTTAACCAACATTGCTTTCCTTCAAGAAAGTTTTGGCAACCGCCTCATCTCCCTTAGAACAAACTCTCCTTACCCAGCCCACTCCCTCGATCTTACACCACCTGATGCCTACGTCTGTGGAATGTTGAAGGAGAAAATTTTCCATGAAGACCATCCAGCTACCATCGTCATACTTCAGGAAAAAATAACCATGTGTATAAGGAGCATGAAACAACCCCTCTTCACCAAAATGATGCAAAACCTTCAAAAACGGTACCAGTGTTGCCTAAAACTGAACGGAGGTCATATTGAACATGTTATTACCCGAGTCTAAACAATTTTGCTTCCTCTTATTTGTATATGTTGGTAAAACTATGTAAATAAAATCTTACAATTTTATTTCAGTACTGTTTATTTTAGCCCATACTTATATGCTGTTTCCAATGATTGAGGCAATGTTTTAGCAATTTTATAACCAGGTGCAGTTGTAAAATTAATAAGGGGTTTAATAGGTATATCGATTTTGTGAATTTTAGGTAAACCAGTAAAATGTGGGGCTTGGGCATTTATTGGTTTTAATAGAAATCGTGTTCTTTGACTAAGTAAGTTTGTGGAACGGTTTATCAGGTTTATAGTTTTTAAATTTTGTGGTCGGGTATGTTGAATTTTTGTTCGATGTTGTTATTCTGTATAAACTCGTTTGCCTTCACTTTGTATTTATTTATATTAATTATCACCATTGCGTTAACTTTTTCGGCTTTGGTGACAAACACGTTATTGTCAGATAATTTGGTTCTAATTTTATTTACAATTTTCAGTCGAGATGAAAATTTAGCACACAGACTGTAAGGTAATATTGTCAAGGTTTAATTTATTTAATCGTGTCTTGATTTCGTCATTAATTAAAATTTTGGTCTCATTATGCAATTTCTGATCTGGTATTGACTTTATAGCTGCCTCAACACCTATAATCTCATTAACTATACGGCTTTTATTTGAGTGTGGGAAATTGTATTTTAGGCCTTTATTAGGAATTCCCATCTCGTCTTTATTAAATGAAACAGAGGAAGGTTATAAACTCGTTTGTAAAAATTATATTTACATTGAACATTGTCTGAACATAATATTTACATTTGAGGACTTTTTTGTTTGTTTGTATAATGTATGTTGTAAGACAAACCTGACGTAATTATTGACATGGACATAATCTTATCTATAATTGCTGGGTGTATTCTGTTGAGAAGAAATAAATGAGACCTGTACAAATCATTATTTAATTCAATACTTTTGCCGTACAGATATTTGGTGAGGAGAGGGGGAGGGCATGGCCGGTCGGCCGGAGAGGGAGTTTCGAGTCACAATGCTACACGTCAGTGTGCGACGTTTGTTCGCTGTGAGTGGATCAGTTCGTCTGTGAAAACTTTTTTTGTGAAAAGGCCTTTTTCCGTTCTGGTGAAAAACGTAAAATGGCTGACTGCTGGGAGCAACGTGTGGCTGTGAAAGTTTGTTACCTGTTGGGGAAAACGTCCACGGATACTCTTGTAATGCTTAAAATAGCTTATGGGGAAGCTACTCTAAGTAAAACACGTGTCTACGAGTGGTTTCAGCATTTTTAAAATGGAGAAATGTCGACTGAAGACCAGCCTCGTTCTGGGCGCCCTTCAACATCAAGAACTGACTACAACATTGAGAAAATCAACACTCTGGTTCGTGAAGACCGTCGTCGAACCATTGATCAATTAGGTGCGATGTCTGGGTTGACTTAGAGTTCAATCCAGAGGATTTGTGCATGAGAAGTATTGCAGCCAAACTTGTTCCACGCCTTCTCACAGACGAGCAAAGGGAGCGCCTGTCTGTTTTGAAGCCTGTCTGTGAAACAGTTTTGACGAAAAACGGTGACACCGATTGCTCACCCCCCCCCCCTCTATTCACCGGATCTCGCTCCCTCCGACTTTTTTTTTTGTACCCCCGAGGAATAGGAATATGTAAGATAAACGTTTTGAGACTGTGGAAGAGGTGAAACAAAAATTGCTGGATGAACATTCCATTAAGTGAATATCAACAATGTTTTGAACAATGGAAGAAACGATTAGAGAAGTGCATTGCAGTCAATGGTAATTACTTTGAAGGTGACCAAAAATTGGTGTAAAAATTTTGAAAAATAAAGGATTTATGACCAAATTCCCGTTTTTTTGGGTCCCCCCTCGTAATTATGTGAGCATCAGTTGGGTATCATGTTATTTTTGATACAAGTATCATTGAATTTTATATGCATGTTTGTTTTCATTAATTTAATCCTAATGTTTTGATACTTGTATACCAGAGATGCTTGGCTAGCTTCTAATTTAAAATTCATATTTTAAAATGTGACCAATGTAATAAATTCTATATACGCCAAACTGGAAGATCATTTTATCAGAGGTTTAAGGAGCATTTGCCGAAAAGAACATTCACGGCAACAAGTCAAATTTCGCACGCCACCTTATTGACAAAAACCATTTGTATACTGATTTTAAAACCAATCTAGAACCACTATATATATATATATATGTAGAAAGGGGAAATATATGGATGATATCGAGGAATTTGAGATTTATAAAGCATTTTAATATAATAAACACAGCTTAATGAATGACCAACTAAATTTCTCCTCAAATACAATATATTTGCTATCAAAACTCAAGATCTTAAATAAACACAGATACAGATATGTGACGTTAGTTTCCTAGGACATTGATATGATGCACATCCTATGAGTCGTGCTGTGTTATGTGTCATCTGTGAAATGGTAAATCATTATTTTTAATTTGACATGTTTGTTAAAAACAGATTTTTTGAGAAAATTAAAAACTTGTTTAATAAAAATCTTTGGATAGTGGTTTTTAATATATATTTTTTTAATATATGTTTTCAGGATTGTTATGAACTACATATACAAACTAAAATTTTTACATGAGATCATGCCTTATGACAAAAATCATATGTTAATGTTAATAGCACTGCATTAGCTACAAATTTAAATCGGCAAAGTTATCGGACAGTGAATAAAAAAATCTACATATTACAAACATAAAACAGGGCAAACACAAAAAGTTTTACATAATAAAAAACAAGTTTTTTTAGCCCTGTGTATTGTTAAAGGATGAATTTGGTCAATACATTACTTTTATGCACAATTAATATATCCGAAAATTGGGGATAACTGAAAGGTGGAGCAGGTCTACATGGTTCCAAAATATGTAATTTTATTTCACTGGCTTCTATCCCTAACACATAACTAAATATCTTGTGTTGGTTTTGTAATGGTTTTCATTAGGCTTACACACTTATTATCTATCTGCATTCATAGTTTGGAGTCATATTTTCAATACTGGTTATGTCAAAAGCATCTTCAAACCAAGATATCAAGTCATCACTTCCCGAGCAATATACAGAAATTTTAAATAACATTTAGATATTTGGAGTTTACCAATAATATTGTTCCTTAAGTCTTTATAAGTTTTAAGTAATTGATGTTTTACCATTATTTGTCAATTCTGGTATTTTACATTGAGCCATAATTAATTTGGCATTGTGATATAAAATGCAAACAGATCAACGCCACTGGATCCAGGATGACCAAATGCTTTAGACGAAGTTCACACAATTTTGCCCAACTTTTTGTTCCGGTTAATGTTTATTTATTTATTTTTGCCAACACTTTATTTATTTAATGTTCCTTAAGCGTACTTACACTTAATGGAGCTTAAAATTAAATTCTTTTGAACATGTAGGCTACAAGTTTTCCATCTAATATTACAGATACAAAATCCTTTTTACCAGGCATCTGACGACTAACCTCATAATATTCATAAAACTCTTTAATCACAGGTACCGTTCCAAAGTCCAATCTTCATCCAGGCTTTGTGTCTGGATAAATTCTGGACCTTTATATTACACACTTTTCTGTTACAAGTTTTTTATCTTTTTCTAGTATTTAAATTTGACACTCTGAATTCACTTTCTATATCTACAGCATTAAGATGCAACTTTTTTGGACATGTTGTCAAGATTTGCAGTGTTATGCTTTTATTGGTTTTAGTCTTGAATTTTTCTTTCACTTGAGATATGATTTCACTAAATTACTTTTGCTGACATCAGAGTTTGGAATACTTGAAGGGCTTAAACTCGGTATTTTTGTTGAAAAAGTATCTGTTTTTTTTTCCTTCTTTCTGTTTTTCTTCCGAATACACTTCTTTTTGCTCAAACATTTCTTTTGATTGGTGTTTTTCAATAGCATTAGGACTTTTGTTTATAGCTTCAATTATCTCTAATTTTTCGGAAGCCAAAATGTATTTATTTCAGGAAGTTGTAAATCATCCTGTGGTTCTGAGTTGGCTGAATGCAAGCTATCTTGTGTAAGATTCTCTTCTAGAAGCTTCAGTACAACCTTATGACATCAATCACATATTTTGTCACCTTTTTGTAAATTGGTGTTACGTTAAAATATTATTGGTAATTTTGAAAGGACAGATTTTCTACATAATCTTGCAGAAATATATTTTTTTTAATTTATGAGGTCTGAAAATAATTTATTCAACAGAAATAGTTGGTGGAAACAGTTCTAACTATTTGAAGAAGAAAAAAAATAACAAAATTTATTCTCTACCATGTATTTACTATTTACATGTAGCCAGGCCATCAAGTTCCATCTTACATAATATTTCAACTTTCTATACTGAATTTAAGGGATATTAGTGCCACCTCTTTCTGCATATTTGTTAAACATTTGCAAATGTTAAGTCAAGTTCAAGCTAATTAGATACTGTGCATGCTTTAAGTTTATAACCTTAATTTCAAATATCTGCAGATATTCATGTTGATAAACTCAAAACCATTTTCTCTGAGGAAAATTTTCTAAAATGAGAAGATTACGCCTCTGCGTAATGTATAACCTGTTAATTGTACATAACAATAATGCTGACAAAATAAATTATATATAGCCTAAATAATAAATATATATTCAAACATCTTTTTGTATTTAAAGTCATATTTTATATAAGGAGTGGAAACAAAGTAATAAAAAATCTGTTTTACCTTCAAACAAAATTTTAAATTGCAAAAAGTAAATAAATCAATTTTTAGAAAGTCCTTTGGATAGAGTCTGATAATTAACAGAATGCACTGAGCAGACCCCAATCCGAACAACTCGCGTACGCAGAGTGTACTACTACAGTTTTAAAAATAATGATCCTCCCACTCATAATATGCTGTTGTTTGTGTAGAAACAGTCACAGTTCAATGACTGACTTAGCGCTGCTTGGTATTGTTCTGTTGTGCTGGATTAATATTGCATTTAATTTTATTTTTATTTATTTATTCCATTATGGATTATTAGTGGATTATTTATTAATATGGATAAAGCTAGCGAAAATATAATTATAAACTTTGGAAAAGTTGAGGAAAGCGACGATGGTGAAATTTCTGAGGAACAATACGAACAGATGTAATGATTTTGATGATATTGTAATCCTTAAAATTTTAACTTTAACTTGTATACCAAAGAAATGGTTGTTTTAAGATTTGAAAAATGAAAATAAACCGGGAGATTCGTAATTGGTCTATAGAGAAGACAACGTGAGTCAAATGAATGACTGAAAATAAATATTAAAACAAGGGTAATAAAAATTTAATATAGATTTCCAAAATATTAATTTGAAGTATAAAATGTTAGTTGTAAGTTGTAATAAATGTTTAAGGGATATATTGTGTTGTGGTAACAGACAAAAACTGTTGCCATATAAATGACTTAAGAAGTGTCCATGGTGCAAAGTATGTGAACAGTTTTTTAGCTGACTTGGTACATCAGAAAGGACGCTTAATGGTGTGATCTGAAAAAGCAAGCATGCGGGGAGGCAGTCTAAGGGGAACATTGAATGTAGTAAGACGTATTTTCTGTTAGAAGAAATTTTAAAACAATGTAGTGTAAATGTTTTAAGCAGTCTTAAGGTGGCATCTGACTTTGTCAGACGTATTTTCTGTTAGAGGAGATTTACGGACAATGTAGTGTAAATGTTTTCTTAAAACAGTTTCAAAGTAACGTAAGGTATAAAGTAAATAGAAGGGACAGTTTAAAATTGATTGACTGTGGAGTGTGCAAGAACGAGATGAACCTTTTGAATAAGACTGTTAATTTGAAAAGACAATTTGAGATCGTCAGCGGGCTAATTATGTCTGAAATGAACCTGCACTTCAGGAACGAGGGCTGCTTACCACAAAGGACATTCACAATAGAAATGACCACATGCGGTAACAAAAAAAATGATAGACAATTTTATATAAATTTCTATATATAAAAGGACCGTTGATAAAAAAAATAGGTTAAAATTTGTTTAAATGAATAGTTGTAATGTAAGCAGTAATTGTAAAAAAGGATTTAATCTAACTTCTAAATAAAATAATATAAATTTTTAATATATGGGAATAAGGAAGCTCATAATAAGTATAATCAGTAAAAGTTGCAACTAATTAAAGTAGAATCATTAAAATGAATTTTGGTCTCTTCAAGACAGGATAATTTTAAATTTATGATATAAATAATTTCAGATAATATAATAAAGAATGTACCATGAATGTATATGTATGTAACCATAATAAATAACCATGTTCAGTTTCAGCACAACAAATAAAGATTTTTTATTTACAAAAAACCACTTAAAAGTACACTTTTAAAAGTATCTACGACCCTGAGAATTTTTTATGTAATAATAATTAACTTTTCAAAATTGGTAAGCTAATACTACCTGGCGCCCATAAGCTGTGCAATTTTTTTTAAATAAATTTTTAATGTTAAATAGCGTCAATTTAAGATTAAATTCAGATCAATATTATTCATAAACCCCGTCTCTTTTTTATATATTTACAATATAGGCCCCACAACTCCTAAATACTTAATTAAAATTAAACTTATATAGGTACTTCATTAGATTTTAAAATAAAATTAATTTGTGTTTTTTCCTATAAAATCTACCAACCATGCTGATAAACAAATGTACAAAGGGAAATAAGTAAAATAATGTTTACATTCTTTTCAAAATACAAAAATAAATTTTACTTAATAAAATCATATGTACCGTAATGAAAGTCAATAAGTTGAAAAAATCAGATCTTTTTTTTCTTTTTTTTTAATGTAATAGCAGATATTTCTTGTTGAAACTCCATATTCAATGATAAAATAAAGCAAAAGCTTAAAGTTTCAAAATATTTTAATAATATAAATGAGCTACTTTAAGCTTTTGCTTTATTTTATACTTAAATCAGAACTTTTAAAACATAAATATCAAATGAAAACAATCATTAGCTATTAATCTTTTTAAATTTTGAAAAGAGTATGTAAACCTTATTTTATAGTAAAAAAACTTGACAACCAAAAGACAAAGTCAAGTCAAGGAAAATAAGCCTGTCAAAAGTTTTAACACATTAGTGTTTATTTTGTTTGGTAAAGTAAATTCTACAATGTTTACCTTTCTTTAATAGAAAAGTTTTGTTCTAGTTTAATATTAAAATAGCTGCTAAATTCGTTCAAAACAGCATTTTTTTTTATTGCAAAGTACTTTAATTTAAACATAATATTGACATGTCAGTCAGTCTTCTACCCACTGATGTTTTTGAAAAGAGTGGTATACTGGTTAAAACCCGAACTCAACCGAGTGGCTGGTGCATTCTTTTTTCTCAGATTCTATTAGTGTTTAAAATACTATAACCAATTGTCTGGCAATTTTAAAGAATTCTAAAATCTAAGATCTTTCTGTCCTAATGTAAAGTCTCAGTTATTTTCCATAAAGGATATAAGTTACTTGAATATTGTTATGTGTTGAGTTGGGTGCTATACTCTTATTTTTATTGAATCTTAAATTGTAATTGCTTCACTTTATAGTGACAACATAAAATGTTTATAAAGATGTAATAGATAAATTTGAGGTTAAAACAACTAAAATAAATTTTGTCAAAATATTGTGATAAATTGAAAATTAGTACTTATCAAATACAATCAACATATGAAGTAATTTGGAAAATGATATTGATTCAATTTATTTAAAAAATATATATATATATATATATATATATATATATATATATATATGATACTTCAAATCATACAATTCATGAGTAACCTTAAGTGTTAAGTTACAATAAAATAATAGAAAATAAAAAAAACTAAGTTAACTTTGGTAAATAACCAATGAATTTGAACTATAATAATCTCAATTAAATATGTGGTTGATGATGACTTTGTACTGAGCCAAGTTAATTATTATAAATAAAACAATAGATAGAGTTCAAGTTAACAATTTATAACGAATTTATTATTTTTTTATATCAAACTCAATTATTAAGATCAAACAAATTGTGATAAATTATAAGTTCATTTCAATACATAGGTTTATGCAATGTTTTGTAAATCCATTGTTAAAAGTCTATCCCTTTCACTGAGTGTTCACTATGTATATTGGGATATATATATTTACATATAAATGGACAATTCAATGAGTAACAAATTATTAATTATATCTACGAAGATAGCTATTAATTCTAGTCACAATTAGTAATTATTTCTAATATTATCAAATAAGTTTGGTGTTTTGTTAAATTTTGATTTAATCTCGGGAATGGGTTGTTCGCTGACCTCACCACTTTTTGGTTAAAATGTTGGTATTTATCCTATATTTAGATTTACACATAGATAATATTACTTAATTATAAATGATGACAATAGTTTATGAACACTTTGAATGATTTTAGCAGAATTAATTTTGTTTAAGTTCAAAAATTAAAAGTTTGCAAAGTTAATTTTGGTAATCCAATTTTAGCCTTTAAAATTTGTAAAATATACCCTGGATGGGTCTCACCAGTATTTAGATATCTCGTCCAGGTTATGATGATGAATTTTGGCCAATTCTAGAGTCCTGGATGATTGTAGATATGTTTCAAATGGATCCTCTTCAAATTATACGACTGTTCTATCTGGTAGCTGGATGTCGACTGACGCCAGTTTAAAATAGCGTCCTTTTTGGTGTTAAAAAATCTCGAACCCAAAATTTTTTAAGCTGACGGATTAACATGGATTTAAGTACCTCTCACTTATTCACTTTTTTTAATTAAATGAAGTAGTATGAATGGAATGAACTTATATACTATTTTACAAAATTCCCTTTATTTCTAGATTTTTATAAATTATTTATAAAAACAAACTCTTTAAATAATTGGATTTGTTCGAAATAAAACTTTTTAATTAACATAAAATTGCTGGGTTCATATTTTCAATACGTTACCGCTCAGTGACGTCAGTGTGCCGATGGGCGGGGTTTATCAATGGCTGTCAGAAATTATGTTTAATAAAGATATGCAAGTACCGTACATAATTTAATATAAGTTCCCATGGGTGTCTCATGAGATTTCGCGTATTAATGATATTTATGAATTTTTCTAACATCACTCCTTTATTCTCCGTAGGCTCATTTATAAAATACAATTATTAATCAACGTCGTCCTCGCGTATTTTAGTTGTCCATTTGACTTGAATTTACATCGTGTTAACATACAATATCTCCTACTCGATCCAGATATATAATGTTGAAGACTTATTATGGATAGGTATTGATTTATCACGTAATTGAACAATCAGTTTTTGTCGTTGGTTGTTTTAAACTATTTATGTAAATTACTTGCGGTAAATTCACTGACTTGCGTAGTTCGCTAATGTTTACATTTGAGTCTACGATGTCCGCGGCTTGGAGCGTTCGGGTGCTTGTACTAACAAACGAATGGTTCAGATTTATTAATTTAAAAGACAATTGCGAAACTTTACATGTTGTTTGTTACAATACACTTAACTGTTGAAGAACGTGTATTCGTGATTGAAACTTATTTAGTGACGAAATCTCCTGCTGTGTGTCGGACACAATTCATGGACAAATTGGAAAAAGAAGCACCAGTGAAAAGTGTAATACAGAAGTTAGTTAAAAAGTTTCATGAAACAGGTTCAGTGTTAGACAAGCGTCGTGAGAGGCAGCAGTCAGTTTTAACTCAGCAAGTCGTTCAGGATATTAGAGAATCAATTACGAGATCTCCACATAAATCTTTGCGAAGACTAAGCCGGGAAAAGAACATTTCATTAGGTATAGCCCACACTGCTGTGAGAAGAATACTTAAATGTTATCCATTCCGAATGCAGGTTTTCCATGAACTGAAGGATTCTGACTATGTCAAAAGGGTTCACTACTGCCAATTGTTCAAAACATTCATTAGAGGCAACATTGACATTTTAGATCAACTGTTCTTTACAGATGAAGCTTGGTTCCATCTTGGAAGTTATGTAACTACCGGACCTGGGGTACTGACAACCCATACATTTTTATTGAAACTCCCCTACACCCACAAAAAATAGGCGTATGGTGTGCGGTTTAAAGGGGAAGAATAATAGGACCTTTGTTTTTTGAAACAACTGTGAATGCTGCCGTCTACCAAGACATTATCCAACAGTTCATAGGCTTATTGCAAGAGGATGAGCGTTACTGCTGGCTGCAACAGGATGGTGCCACTTGCCATACAGCTCGCTCTAGTATGGTGATGCTACAGGAATTTTTTGATGGAAGAATCATTTCAACAGAATTGTGGCCACCAAGATCCCCTGATCTGTCCAGTCTTGACTTCTTTTTGTGGGGCTACAGAATTTTTAATAAATTGAACTTTAATAGATTGAACTTTTTTTAAATAAATTGTTTACAGGACCAATCCTCATACCCTACAGGAATTGAAGACAAAAATTACAATGAAATTAATGAGATAGACAGAGTACAGCTAAGAAGAGTGGCCAGGAACATGGTGAAACGTGTTGACAAGTGTCTAGATATGGATGGACGACATTTTCAACATTTGTTGTAATTCAGTACAATGTAAGTGTTTGTTAATAAATATATTATAATTTACACACTAAACTAAAAATTGGGGCCTCTTTTAAGTTGAACACCCTGTATATATATACGCCAGACCTGTATTTCCATGGTAACAATAGGTCTGGCCAGATGGCTATATATAATCAAATCGTTATCTAACTAAAACAGAATTTTTTAAAAAACAAGAAGAAATTGTGCTAACAGCACATGATGTTCCCAAGCGGTCACCCATCCTAGTACTAACCATGTTCAATGTTGCTTGACTTCGGTGATCTATAAATGCATTGAATTCTGTAGTTTTGAAATTGTGATTTTTTGGTGAAAAAGTTAACTCCGCATTGAAAACTTATTTTATTATTAATAAATGAGGTACCGGTATGTAGAATATGATTTGTTTTTAAATTGTCAAAAATGTTATATATAGTTATGTATAGCCACCTGAAGAAACCTGTTGTGTCAAACCATACACTATTCTCATTCCCATTATGTCTAACATATAAATACGGCGATTTGATAGTTTTTAAATTCTGATTTTTCAGTGAAAAAAAATGACCACCGCATTGAAAACATTATTTATTCTTAAGAAGTAAGGTATTTAGTAAACGATAAAAAAAAAAAATGCCGAAAATTAGCAATCACATTTAGGTATACAAATACCAAACAACCTCATAGCATATTAAATCTATCCATAACAAAATAAGCTACTGTAATACTGCATAGTCAAGAATGATAGTTACTTCACAAGAATTACTGAACGTAGCCGGTGGTAGCTGGCATATTACTGAAATAAAATGTCAATTTTGTTTGTTTATTTTATTTTAGATATGTAGAATTGTTTCCACCAATTATGTCTGTTCATTGAATTACCTTTAGACATAATAGTTAAAAAAATATATAAATTTCAACAAGATTATATTTAAAAAATATCTTTTCAGAATGACTTTATTATCACTTACACTTCTAAAATTTGTGTGTGATGATAATGACAAGGTTTTCTGACAATACACCACAAATTTATGTTTTTATAAACTCATTTCAGCCATTTTCACATTTTAATTTCAGCCATCAGTAGACAAAAGTGGTTTTAAAAACAATAAATTCATTATTCAGTTTTTTAAAACTAATATTTATAGAAAAGAAAAAAAATAATAATAATAAAACAATAACAAAATTAACAATACTTTTAGGCTAGTTTAGTTTTTAAGAATATTAGTGTAAATGCATAGGCTATTAATAGATACAGAATATACTTATTTCACTTACATTTAAAAATATTTTCTTATTTTCTTACAAAATATTTTAAAAAACTTGTATGTATAAATGTTTAAATGATGTCATACTGTTAACTAATTGTTCACTCATCGAGAGGTTTGTAAAAACTGAACAATAGATAAATCAAAGTAAGCAAGAGTCCACACTCATGTACGAATTTCAAATCAGAAGAGTCTGTACAGGCATTCATACAGACTTTCAGTACTATGCCCATGTTTTTTTTATGGTCATAACTCTTGACCCCATTGAGATTCATCCTAATAGTTTCAGGTTTTATAGTTCAAAACAATTTCAAAAACCCATATTATTTCCAAAATGTAAAAAAAAAATTACATTTTTTTACAAACAAATTTTTAAAACATTTTAGCACTTTTTTGAGCAGATTTTGAAAATGAATACATTAAAATAAACAAAAGAAATATTTTATAAGATTTGTTATTCGCCATTCCGAATATTGATATATTAAATAATAAATTAATGTAAGACTCAGAGTTCACAATATTCTCTTTGGTCGTTTTTTTTTATACGACGGCCGTTTCGGCTATTCAGCCATTATCAAGTATATTATTGGAGAAGCACCTCCATTGTCATGGAACACTAAGAAAAAAACATAGTTACACATTAAAAAAAACACAAACACTATTTAAAACGAATATTTATTAAATTTAATTAAAACGTGACTCATGAGTCAACACGATTGTTAGATGTCCCAGTACGTACTGTGTGTGGGTGTGCATGATTTAATCATCGGTACTGGATAATGTCTTATCTAACTGTGTCAATACAGTGTAGTACAATACATTAGAATCAAAGTTCAATTTTTTATTCAGCAAAATGTTACTATCTGCTTTATATTTCTTGTATATTTCAAACTGTTCTAACGCATTCATGAACTTTCCCTTTTTACAATGATCTAATATTGTTAGGGTCTTATCTATGCAGGAGTAATTATGGTTATTTTGTATGATGTGTTCGGCAAATTTCGATTCGGTTCTTGTGAGGTTCATACTTTGTTTAGACGAAGGGATATGTTATTTGAACCTTTTCTTAAATGACCTTCATGTTTGCTCTATATATATTTTTGGACAATCGTTACAAGATAACTGGTATACTTCCAAGTCTTCAAATTCGTTCTTCAATTTTCTTTTATTGTTTAGGTACCGGTAACCCCACAATTTTTTGTTTTTTTTGTTTGTTTTATATGCGACATTGAAGCCATGTTTCTTAAGGATATTCCCAAGTATGTGTTCAAGCAGTTTGCAAAAATTAAATATTAAATATTTGTCTTTATTATGTTGTGATAGTTCTTTAATTTTATATTTCCTGTTCTGTTTTTTGAGCAACTTGTCCACAATTGAAATGCTGTAACCATTTTGGGCAGCAATGTATTTAATTGTTTGAAGTTCATCTTGAAAGCCTGTTTCTGTCATGGGGGTATTTCTTAATCTGTAAATTAAACTATTATATGCTGCCATCTTATGTGATATTGGATGATCGGTATGAGTGGGCTTCCTATATATTTTGAAAAGGTGTTTTTCATTTATTCTGGTTACTGTAAGATCTAGATAATTAATGCTGTTATTAGTCTCTATTTCAGATGTAAATTTTAAGGAAGGGTGTATACTGTTCAAATATGTACATAAATTATTGATATCGTACAGTGCCTTGATATAAAACAATGATGTCGTCGACATATCTATGGTAATACGTTATATTCTTAAAGTGTTTGTTTTTCGGTATTATTATGTTATGGTTTTCGATATGGTTTAAGAATATTTCCGCCATTATACTTGATAGTGGACAACCCATGACTAATCTGATACTAATCTAATACAACGGCCAAACGTATAAAAAAACTACCAAACAGAATATTTTGGACGGTGAGTCTTACATTTATTTATTATTTAGAAATATTTTCTAAAAATATACTTTAATTTATTACCTTTGGGAGGAATGATTTCTGAATGTTTCATTGAAATATGAGTCAAGTTGATTTGGCATAGAATTACCCAGTGGATAAATTATTGTGTTATGCTGGATTGCTCTCTTTTGTCAGCTTCAACATAATTTAAAATAGTTGTGAACATTACTTATATTGAGTTAAGTTTTGCTGGATTAGACTAAGTAACGAAATATTATTTAAAATAGTTTTGTTTATTTTTACTTTGACAATAATTTAGCAATCTTTGAATGTACAGATTTTAGCGACATAACAACTTCAAATGAAATAAGGTATGGAAAAAATTAACCTAAGCCTATGAATTTTAGGCTTACCTCAAAAGCTAGTGGAGTAAATTGTTCATGATATAAGGCCAAGTTAACTTCCCGTATCGTTTTCAAATACATATCCACCAATGAATTGCATGCTCTTGAGAGTCCTCGTAAACTAAATAAATCTTTCAATGTAAGATGTGGTAAAACTAATTCAAATAAAACATCATCCCATGGTATTCTAACAAATGGGTTTGCATAAAAGTCCATTATTTACTACAGGTTATAACTATTGTTTGGACATAATAGTTAATGTAGGATATATTTGCAGTGTGAAATTTGTAGCTACTGTAATAGTATCCCAAGGTTTGGTTTAAAGTTGACATTTAAATTTTAAACCTGTTTTATCAAATGAACAAAATTCTTTCCTTGTTCCATCTCATTAAAATTCATTTTGAATTAAAATATTAACATAATATTAAATACTTATATGTAAAATAAAAGATGCCCCTTGCACACACATACATTATATATTAATTAAATTTAAGGAATCCCATAAACATAACATAAAAACTCAGGTCACTATTAAATTGCATGACAGAATGATATAGACAGACATCATTAATAATAACAAATAACCATAAACAGCTGATGAGGAGAGTCCAAGGAAGTTAGCTAACTAAATTATTTAGGCTAATATTGTGCAGGTCAGTGTACAGTCAACTCCAAACGATATTTCTATAACTTAACCAGAGAGAATTACTCAGATTTGAAGTTTGTGTAAAAAAAAGTTGACCAGACTTAAATAATTGTACTTCAAAGCTTTAGCATACTGAGAACAATATTTGTATTATTAAGTAAATTTCACTCATAACAGTCTTGTAAATAACAGATAGATCAAAAGTTTTGTTTTGCACATTACGCTCTATAGGCTATAGATGTCAAATTCTGTTTGAAACAACATACAAAAAAACGAGAGTTTGCCCAAATATTACAAATAATATAATATATTCACCAGCCAAGGCTAGTGACCAAGGTCAGCATACTACTGACAGAGCGAGTTTCGGTTAAAAAAGCCCCTGTCTGAAGTTGTATGACGCAAAAATAATAGATTTTAGAAATTGGAAAGAACTTTAAGTTAAGTCAAATCTATATGCGTAAATGTCGGCTGCAGAGTCTATATTTACGTCCTAAGTTTTCCAAATTTATTTTGAAGATAGTGAAGTTGTTAAATTTTGTTAACATTAAATTTGAAAATCAGATTCTTTGACGTAAAAAAATGAGGTTCCATTTTATTGAATGAATAGATTTTATCAAGTTTTTTTAGTATGTATGGTTGCCAAAGTAATATTACAATATACTTTGAATATTGTAATTTTAGAAACATATTTGTGTAACATAAAAGTCCATACATTTTACTAGGAGAGAATAAATTTTCTTCAATTTAAAAAATAATTGACATTTTAGTCTTGCTTAAATTAGTTTATTATTTGAGTTCATTTAATTTAAAAGTAGATATAATAAAACTCCAACCATTTTAAAGATAAAAGGGGGAAAAACTCATACATACTAAAATAGGAATTAATAGGATTGCGGTTGAATATCTTTGTGCAAAAATAGTAAACTATATAGGTATATATAAAACGGAAAAGTCAATAAAAACTACACCGTACATATTCAAAGCATTGTAATTTAGTCATTCGAAGTAACTCAAATGTCAGAGCATGTGTGTTTAAAAGAGCTCTTTCAAGATTCTAGTTATGGAGCATTGGCAAAATATTAATTATTTTAAAAGAATTACCAATAAAGTAATAAAATAAAATTTAATAGTGAAGGCTTAAAAATTGAAATGAGTTTAGTATTCGTAATGAGTTTACTATTATTGGTACTTACATATTATACATACTAGTGAGATGGATTAGGTTGGGGCCAGGTTATTATAGTTAATTTAATACGTAAGTAGCAATTTTAGTATAAAGATTAAAGATAGTCTACTTCGAGGTTCGACATTTTATTTATAAAAAAAATTGGCAGTTATAGGGACTTCGATAGAAGTGAAAACTTAGAACTTTTAGTATTATTCCCCTTGATTTTTATCATTATCCAAGGAAACCGCTCCTACCAATTCTTCTTCATCTTGTCTTTTTTTCCCTTTTACCTCCATCTGAGGACATCGTCAGGATCAAGGATCTAAACAAATATTTAAAATAACCCTAATTCCGTGACAATATTTTTTCGTAAATTTCTAATACATAAAATCGAATGATATAAAATTATAGATAATCATTTTGCCAAAAATAGCAAATAAATGTCCAATGAGCACTGTGGTGAATGTGAACACTATAAATCACTGAATCCCCTACCACAAGTTTGGTACAATAACACAAACACAAATAAAATAAAATAAAATGAAATATTTATTTGCCCTGTGTTAAATTTCGGTAACCAAGTTACCATCATCGGAGGGACTGAACTAATACTAACAATATTTATGAAATCTTAAAAGCTAAAATGCCATATTCCTCTCTCCACCCTACAAGTGGTTCAGCCTATCAGCGACTCAGCGTAGGACCTCGTCTTTGATCTTGGCGAAAGCGGTTAACAGTGCACATTCCTGTCCTTGGGTAAGTCCGTAGGTTGAATACGGCAATATCTTAAAAACTACTTTAATGCATAACCTATAGAAACTGCATTCAAACAAAAAACTACATTGAGTACAAAAATAATAACAAGTACATTAAAACAAAAACATAGAATAGGCATTAAACAAAAAACTACATCAAGAACAAAAAGTAACATGTACAATTAAAACAAAAACTATATTGGATCAAAAACCTAACATGACTTCAAGATTTACCTATTATTCATAGGTTTTAGCAAAGCATATATTTTATTTTCCACAATTTAAATGAATAAATAATGATTTCGAAATATTAAATTTTTTAATAAAATAAAATATTTTTAATAATATAAGGTAATAAACTATAATTTTGCATTAATAATCATATTTTAAACTTCAACTTTAATCTTAAATTATTAGATTTTATAAAACTTTTAATTTCAAAATCCACGATAAAAGTATGATTAAACAACAGAAGTAGAAATCTGTTTTACCACGGTAGTAAGAAAACGTCCAAGCCACTGTGAAATACTAATTGCGTGATGCATTACAGATGTTAAAATATTAGAAAATAAATACGTCATCAGACATGTCGGTGACGCGAACACACGAGATTTCACCCATCCAAAAAGCGACTAACGCGCACAGCCTACGGCCGCTGCGCATGTGCCAGTCATGAGCATGTCGGTGACGGGAACCCATAAGATTTTCTTTACCAAAAAGTGCCCAACGCGGCTAAAGAAGTTTTCACTTCAAAAATTACAAAAAGGATTGTGGTTTTGACAGCGGCAAGATTTTTGTAATATCAGCCAGGAGTGTCAGTAACATCTCGAAATGATCGTTACTCTCCGTTTTCACCTTTGACTTCCGACTGCCACATTAATATGTCAAATGTGTACTAAGATGAAGTCGATCAGTGATATAATATTTTTTATTACTCCATTTTCAACCCCCCCCCATTATTGCTATAAGTTACGTGTTAGTGCCGGTATCATGATCTATAAAGTTATATATAGTGTAAATTTGTGAATAATTTAACACCAATTATTAGTTTTAGTATGTAGCCTATGTGTGTGAAATTTTTTGCATTATTTTAACAACGGGTTTTAGTTTTAGTGTGTTTGTGTATGTGTGTGAAAGTTTGTGTCGTAATTTTGACTGATTATTAGTTTTATTAGGTGTGTTTGTAAGAAAGTATTTACATACATTCATTCATATAAAATATAGCATAATTTTTCTGTACCTTTAGCGCCTAAAGAAGTTTACACAATTTTAGAAACTTTATGATATGATAAAAATTTATGACAGTACTCTGTCGAAACAAGTAATCATTATAAAAAATGGCAGTACTTAGACGAACAAATAATAAGGTAATTATCTAGCTCAAACAGGTTAACATTGATTTCGTAATATGTTGTTCTGAGCTTAAAAACTAAATAGTATACATAAACGTTTTATATACGCAGTCGAAATCTAGGCATACAAAACTCAATTTCTGCTGTATGTAACCACCGGCACATGAGCAAAGCTAGATAACGATATGGTGTAGAATTAGTTCTTTCTAATTAAATAAAACTTCCTTGAAGTAGGGTGGTAAATTACCCCAAAAGTGTGTTCCAATGTATATAGTATGAAAAAAAAATAGTAAAATAAAAGGTTAGCATTAAAATAAGCCTTGAATTTAATGCAATGGCTAAATTTTCGTACTTGTGTAACATAATTTCACACATAAACTGTTATACAACCAAGAAAATATAGCTACCGTGCATAGTTTATTTCATCAGACAAGAACAGATTGAATCTTTAAAAATAATTACTAATTTAATAATTTATCTTCTCCCTAGCTGGCCTTATGAAGATCATCCAAAACCATTAATTCCAAAGAAGTTGTAATGTAAAGTAGGAACAAAACGTCCAACAGCTGTGTTGACGTCATAATATTGAAAGTTAAGTGAGTTGCTAAAAACTAAACATCTAGTATTAGGGTGACTGACATTAATATTCTTTTTAAAAATATTTTCGTGATTTTATATATGGAATTTACAATTATTTATATATATTACGAAGGGTCTTTTTAAAATTACTATTATAAGTTATATTGTTTTTTAAAATTATTTTTCTATAATCTTGTGTTGTTGATTTATTGTATCAAAGGTCCTGGGGACTAGGAAGTAGAAGTTGTGGCAATGAGTGAGCTTAGCCAAGAAGAGGTACGTTCTTAGAATTAAATCGAAATTGATATATACCTATTAATTTAGTATTTTGAGTTGGTTAAGACTTCTACATTTACAAATATTTATTGTGTAGAGGAATAATTGCAATATACTCAGCCTAGGTTTGGGGATTTATTATTATTAAGAAAGAAAATGAAATTAATAAATTAAGTAGGTAGGCCTTAAGATAATTTTACGTAAATGATTTTTCTTTCTCTAACCAAGTGGTTTTTGAAGTTTTTAATAATATTTTGTAGAAAAAGGTTGGTATAAGGTATTTAAGTTACCCATATGGGGGCTAGGCCTTGCTGCCTCTTCAAGTTCATTTAATGGGATAGATTTGTCATTACTAATTCATTTAAGGTAGGCTGTTTAGGAGGTAATTATCGGTTGTCCTCAGGTTTTTCTATATAAAGATTATGAAGACGCAAAGTATGTACCTTGTAATAAAAGGATCAGGTAATATTATTGGTCAGAGGAAATGTTTTAAATTCCAAAATGCATTTCTTCACTGTTAAATAACACAAAGAAAACAAGGGAATACAGCTGTTGTTAGGTTAAGGTCTAATAATGAAAGCCTATGTTAATATGTATGACTATGCTAGTCAAGTTAGTGTATGTAAATGATATAGTCGAGGTCTGGTCAGGTGGCCAGATTTTTTCTGGCCTAGTTGTTTCCAGTGTATTAAAATGTACGATGAATAGTATTATGGTTTTTAGATATGTACCTAGGATTGGTGGCTTAAAACTACATTCAAAATGAATCTACCTAGGTTCTAGGTGATAATAACTATGATTATAGTTTACTGTGGAGCTAACTTTTTCACGAAAAAAAAAAACTACGGAAAACTTGCAGTTACAGTAAACAATTACCATGTAGGGCCTATATATAGTCATCTAACCAGATCTAATAAAACAATAATATGTTTTAATACTAACTTGTATAACGTAGTCATAACCAGAGCTGGATTTTCATTCGTATTAAACTTTCCAAACCTGGCTTTCGTACTTTTTGATTTATTATATTATAGTAAAATAATTTATGGAGCGACTTCAAAAGTGTCTGGTGACACCTAATATGATCTCATTTTTTTTCAAAATAAGCAAGGTAGGAAACAATTAAAGGATTTTCTTAATGAAATTTTAAGGCAAGCTTAAATGCATAATTACCCCTTTATTCACTCTTTCTCTAATTTTCATAATATAGTCATTTTACTACTCAGATATTCAAGCATGGTCATATGGTTTCATGGTCTCTAAGCAATATATATATAATTTTAGTTATTTTTCTTTCTTAACATCCTTTATTTACTGTATTTATGTAAGACTATTTTGGAAGGGTGGTTATCAAAACTAAATGAGTTGATTATAAGGTTAGCTGGCCACAAACTAGATTAGGGGGTTTTTACTTTGGTAATTGATGTTTCAGACTGCCCAGCGATGCTAAGCTTTTTGCGTGAGTTTAAAACATAAGACCTATTCATATTAGGTTAGATTTGTTTTTGTTATTGTTAAAACATATTCGGAATATCACTTTTTTTAACTTGACATAACTAGTTCTAAAAAGGTAAATATGCATTGTACTTCTCAATGCTTGATTTAATTACTTTAGAAATATCTGAAAATCGGGTAAATATAGATTGTCCATTACGTGTTAAATATTTCCTTCTATTTTATGAAATCGTTAAATACATGCCTTATTGTGTACAATTCACATTTTACTGATTATAGCATTTGTGCAAACACCAATTTAAAACAAGGGAATCCTGCTTTAGTTATGTTAGTACAAGCGATGACTTCAATAAACTATTACCTTTGCATGACCTTGTACCATTCATAGGGGAAAATCCTTAATAAAAGCGCTTTTGGAACCAAAGGAATGGTAATGTCAAGTGAAGAAATTTAGTAATTAGATTGCCCGGTAATTTTAACCTCTTTTAAATTTAGCAGTATTTGAGTTAACCATTTACAAAAAAGTTAACACATAACATTAGTTTGCTGTTAAAAAAAAGAAACAATTTGTAATGAAACAATTGATTATTTATGCATATATATATATATATGTCTACATGTGTAAATTTCATAAGCCCTTAAAACAAGAAAATTATATAACGTTAATCAAATCCCCCCCCCCATATATTTAAATTACAAAATATTTTGATGAACACAGATAATGATAACAATTTGTTAATAGTTTTTAAGTTACAAAAGATTCTAAGTTTAGATTATTAGAAAATTAAAAAAAAAATTAATTAATTAATTACATATATATATTATCTAAGTTGGCCAACTATAATAAAAGATTTATTAAATATATATTAAAAAAATAGAAAATTTTAAGTAGTAATTGACGTCAATATAATTTAGAAAATTAACCCCTTTGGGGTCGTGAGGTCCGAAAATGCTAGCTTATCCCTTCCAATTAGAAATTTATTTTTTTGTTATTGCATTTTAATAAGAAAAATATAGTTATTAGGCCTATGGTTTTTTAAAAAAAAATTAATTAAAACATCATTTAAACAAATTTCACAAGTCCTCAATTAACGAAATACATAATTCAAGTTCTTTGCTTATTCTTAGTTTTCACTTTTGCTTTTTTAAACAAGCAGAAATGTCCTTCGGTTGAATTGTCTGGACTTAAAGTTATAGCATGAACTTATAAGTTGTAATTCCAGCTTGAACCAGCTTGAGCTGAGAAATATACATGTTGGAATTAGTAAATGAACAGAGACCTTTTACAAGTTTAAACACTTCTGTTCTAGATTTAGGCTATAAGTAATATTATATTTCTATGTAACCAAGCTCTGAATACTCCAATTTCTTTGAAAATAAAATATTATACATGTAAAATAAGTCAATTGATGATTTTACTCCATAATAACCAGAAATAGAATGAATTGCTATTTGTTTTTAAAAGACTGTTTGCATTTATATTCTTATAATTTACTGACAAACTAAAGTTTAATTATAATTAAATTTAATGATTTTCAATTGATGATTTGACTTTATAATAACTAGAAATAAAAGGATTTGCTATTCGTTTTTCTTTCAAAAAAAGTTATTTAAATTTCTACTCTTATAATTTACTGACAAGCTAAAGTTGAGTTATAATTGAAAACAGATTTTAAAATTTTACATTTATAAATAGAATACATATTTTAACATGTAGTTAACTCAATAAAATAAAATGGTAAATCTCTTTTACCTGGTTCAAGAGTTGTCGAAAACATTTGAAGACGAGGCATGAAGAATGCAGATGATGTTTTTGAATTTTAAAAAGAAAACGAAACTGCCCACATTTTAGTGAAGCGTCTGAATTGATTATATATTTACTTTATTTTATGACAAAGACAGATCAACATGATGACCGCTAAAACAAAGGATAAATTTCAGAAAACTATTCGAGTCTAAGTCATCATGACAAAATTCAGATCCGGACTGAACGTTATCACTCTAAGCACCGTTAGAAAGCCTACCACAAGAAGTCACCTGACGCTGCTTTCGGAGTTGCACGCTAGGGTACAGCACCTCCCGGCAGTAAGTTCAATTAATTTGAAAAGGGAAAATTGGTATGTCGGTACAACGTCCTGAATCTGTGAGCCCTTCATCTTGATATTGTGTAATCATATCTACTCCATTTAAAAATAATATTTTATTATGATTACAAAAATTTGGTCCGCCTTCTTGGATCCGCCATTTTGAATTTAACTTTAATTTTTTAAAATGGGAAGGTAGTCATGTGATAGATCTTTTTAATGTTGAATTTTAAGATAAAATCAATGGTGAAAACTGTACATCCATATATCAAACCATTTACTTAGGTAAACTTCTTACTTATCATATTTTAATGTTCAATAAACTTAATAATTGTCATATAATCAAAACACAGGGTATTAAATCAATAAATTAATAATATCAATAATAATTTATAGATGAAATAGGTCATTAAATCAATAATCAAAACAGAAGTATCAATACAATGAGTAGAAACAAATAAATGTTCAGATAAATAGAAGAAATGATAGCAATGTTTATTTCCAGCAGGTTTCAGCTGATAATTTCAACAGTGAAATCAGCTGATATTGTTACTACAATGTTTGAGTCATAATTTTTATTAAAGTGTGAGGTATATGTTGATGAAATTATTAGTGAAATTTTGCATTAGGTGACAACCTTTAGGCCTATTATTAAAGATAAACTAAAAGTAATGTGTTTTTTAAATTGTACTTAATGACTTCTTTAAAAGAAACGAAAGGGATAACTTTGCTAATTATGTTCAGCTATGGTGATAGAGTACGGTTTTATCAAGAAATTTCCGATTTACTTAACAAAAAATTTCTTATTTTGACGTGGTAGATCAGTTTTTGAAATCATAATAAAATAGTATTTTTAAATGGAGTAGGTTTCTCAATCACATCTACCTTCAATTTTCCTTATATACGAGATATTAAGCCGTTCTCATACTTTTCACCCCCCCGTATATACTTTACCTAACCTGACCTTTACATAAATGATTTTTCTACGCCTACAAATTCGTTTAAACCTTTTGATATTTTGTTTTAACCAAACTGATATAACAAATTTTTACTTATGAATAATTTTTTTTAAAAATTCTAAGTCTAAAATTATTAAAATGAAAAACTAGAGATTAGTTAACAATATCACTTTAAACAGTTATTTATTAATTATTATAATACAAAATCATATTTGAAATATTTTTAATTAGTCTTTGATCTTTAGTAATTACAATTGAAATAAATGTTCAATTCAAATGCCTCTAGGCTTAGCTCAGTCTATATAGTAAATTTATATTTAGAAATATATTTTAATTAGTTCAATTAATCTCGGGATAGGCACTCGGCTGAGATGATTGTATTATTTTATTTTTAAAAACGCATATATAAATTGTAGTGAAAGTTTATTAAATTTTGAAAAAAAAATTTAAATATTCAAGTTCTTATAATGGTTACTTAATAGTTCTAGGCCTTTAATAAGGTTCCTTTTAAATTGATAAAAAAAAAGAAAACGTTTAACTGTTATTAGACAGAATATACCAAGTTCTGTATTAGCACTACTTTTATTCACTGTATAAAAATCAAAACAAAAAAACACTTATTAATTATAAAAAAACTTTGGAGGTGGGATTTTTGGCTTCTTGCTATGTCGAATACTACAATGTTAATAATAATTTTCATATCTAAGCGGGTTTTTGCTTCGTTGCGGAGGGATCTCTTCTCTGCATCGTTTGTTGATGTGCCGATCGTCTTCCGCTGTTGTATATAGTCCTGGTATTTTATACCTTTTCTGGATATTAGGCAATTTTTGATTATACTGATATACTTTTAAATTCATATTGTTTATAATAATTCAATTTATGAGTTAATTAGTTGTTATTTAAATGGTTAAATTTTGTTTCTAATCGCGATTACAAATATCAGCTGGGCGTATATTTACCAATTCATTCGATAGAGGCTTTGGCTTTTTTATTTTACCCTAATTTTATTTCTTCTTATTTATTAGTCTCAGATGTTATTTGTACTGTTATAATGCCCTTCAAACTGATTTTTGATGAGGGTACTGAGTCTAAAATCATTTTGTGAAGTACAAATAACATCTTTTCTTTAACTATAAACATGTAACAATGAACTAACTTAAACTTGTTAATAATAAAATGACTTAAAACTAATAACAATTCTTTCATCTTACATGGTTAATAATATCATTTTAATTCACTTTTATGGCTGTTGATCGGGGTGGGGACTTATATGTAGTTCTTAAGATTATAGTTTTTTTTTATAGGGAACATTGTCTTGATGTAGGGTCTTCACTGGGTTTCATATACACTGGGACATTGGGGTAGGTTCTTCATGATTTGTAGTTTGTACTTTGCACTTGGTGGGATGGGGTTGGGACTTATGTATAGTTCAATAAGATTGTAGTCTTTTGGTTGGGGCACACACATATAAAATTGTTTTCACTTCACTTGGGCTATATTGTTTCTTGGTTTGTTTTTTATAATACATGTGAATTATTTGGAGTTTCTTCAATACATTAAGCAACATTTATCATTGTTTATATATGTTGGGTGGCTATTATGTTATGGTTTGTGCATAGGTATATTTATATTACGTCGTCTTTTTGTTCGGGTATAGGTTGATGATATAGCTTTAATAATGATACGTGGTAGGGACCATAAATTTTCTGGTGATCGTCGACTAAGGTGTAGGTGGATTTTCCAATTCTTTTATGTATTTTCAACGGTCCGACATAGATGGTAAAGAGTTTGGCAGTTTCTCCGTAGCATAAGCTTGATTGTGGGAACGATTTTAGTAATACTAATTCATCCTCCTTAAAAGTTGTAATTTTGTGGGATGAGTTGAATTTTGCAGCACGTTTGTCTTGGATATTTCGAATTTTGGTTTTAGTTATTTCTAATTTTTGCTGAAGGGGAATCTGTTTTTTAAAAGGGCTTTGGATTACTTCTGTCCAAAATCGTTTGTCGGTTATGTTTAGCTGTAGTTCGTTTGGGGTAAAGCTGGTCGTCTCATGTCGGACTTCATTTAGGAAATCGTTTATAGTTTGTATGTAGCTTGACCAATTTTTGTGGTTGTTAGAGCAATATGTCCTTAAACAACGTTTGATCTCTCTAATTGGACGCTCTGCCATGTTGGACATCGGATGGTGGACTGGGTTTAAGATATGTTTGATGTTATTTTCTCTTAATTTGTTGGTCCATATATTGCTCTTGAATTGGGTTCCGTGATCTGACAAAATTTTGATTGGTTTTCCGCAAGTTGGTATGTAATCATTAAACATTCTGTCTGTTATGGCTTGTGATGTGGCTCTTTTTAGGTTATATAATTTGACAAATTTCGTGAAGGTGTCCAGAATTATAAAAATATATTGCACGCCTCCTTTGCTTCTCGGGAGCGGTCCTATTAAATCTGTGGCTAGTAGGTCGCCTTTTCTGCTGCTTTTGACCCCACTGGTCTCGCCGTATAAAGGATGGTTATTGTACTTGCATTTTTGGCAGGTGTCGCAGGTTATTAGTAATTTTTTAATACATCTGGCCATATCCTTAAATATGAAATCTTCCTGGAGTATGGTTAGGCATTTTTTCGCACCGCAGTGTAAGTAATACTGGTGGCATTCCCAAATTAAATTATTTATCAGTTTTCTTGGTACTACGATTAGCCATGACTCGTTGTGTTTTTGATATAGGGTATCGTTGTGTATCTTGAATCGTTGATTTTGTGTGCTATTTTCATCTTTGTTATAATTTTGTGCTTTTAAATAATTTTGTTTTAGGTCTAAATCGTTTCGTTGTAGTTGGGGAAGGTTCTTAAGATTTTCTAAAAGTTCGAAATTATATTGTCTGTTTAGATTTGCCACTATTAGTTCTGAGGGGTTGTTTATGGGACTCTCTATGTTTTCGTCTGTTCTTATTCTGCTGAGGAGATCAGCTAAAGTATTGTCTGCTCCTTTGCAATGTATAATTTCGAAATGGTAATCTTGTAAGGCAAGGATCCACCGTGTTAGTCTTGCGTTTAATAATTTGCATGTTTTCAAAAAGGTTAACGCTTTGTGATCTGTGATGACTGTAAGTTTTGCGTTCAGAATGTAGTGTCGTACCTTTTGTATACAGTATACTACGGCCAATAGTTCCTTTTCTGTAGTAGTGTACTTGAGTTCGCATTTCTTTAGAGTCTTGGATATAAATAGTATAGCCCTTTTATTGTTGTCCTTATCAATTTGGAATAAATGTCCTCCTATGGCAACATCGGAGCTGTCGGTCTGTAGGTAGTACGGTTGGTCGGGTATGGGATGGCTTAAGACGTTGGTTTGTAAAAATAATTTTTTAATCTCTTGAAAGGTTTGTTCTTCCTTATGGGTCCAGTTAAATTTCACTTTTTTGGATGTTAATTTCATCAAAGGTTGCACTGTTTTTGCATATTTGTCAACAAATTTATTGTAATAATTGATGCCCCCTAGGAAGCGTTTTAGTTCTTTCCTAGTGGTTGGGGAGGGAAACTTTTGGAAACACTTTATTTTTTCTAAGTCGGGTTCTAAACCTTTTGTCGTCAAATAATACCCTAGGAACGGTACTTTGTCCCTACAAAAGATGGATTTAGACAAGTTGACGGTCATGTTTGCATCCTTTAGCTTTTCGAAAACCTTTTCTAAGTGTTGGAGGTGTGTTGTGAAGTTTGGGGAAGCAATGCATATATCGTCTATATATACTAACGAAAAGTTCTCGATACTATTTCTGAACACTCGGTCTAAAGCTCTCACAAGCGCGGCTTGTGATGTTGATAGGCCGAAAGGGGTGACAATATACTGGTAGACTCTACCTCGGAACTGGAATGCTGTATAAGGCCTGGAGTCGGGTTCTAGTTGGACTTGCCAGTACGAGGATGTTAGATCTAATGTCGTCAGCCATTTAGAGTCGGTCGCTTTGGCCAATAACTCGTTTACACTCCTGTTGCATTCGTAGTCGGGCGTTATTAGGGAGTTTATTCTTCTCATGTCTAGACATACCCTTAAGTTGCCAGTTTTCTTCTTCACTATGATTATAGGGTTGATGAATGTGCTGTTGGACGGTTCTATTATATTGTTTTCAAGCATATCGTTTATCTCCTGCTCGACTGCGCTTTGCAGGTTTATAGGGATGGGATAGCTCTGGGCTCTATAATTGTCTGGTCGTTCTACGTGGATATGGTGGGTATTTGTTGCATCTCCCTGGTTTGTCGGAGAATATTTCTTTGTACCTGCATACTAAATTGGCCATTTGTATTTGTTGATCATAATTTAAATTTTCATTTGCCTTAAACATATCTATTATTTCACTGAGTTGATTATTTTCATTTTTATAATTACTTATTGGAGTTTCAATATTATTTTCATACTTTATATCATCGTAGCATACCATTCTGCATTTTGTTCCTTCGTTTTCTTCACTGTCTAACTTCAATTGCAATATTTCGCTCTTTGCGTTAATTATTTTAATTGTATTGTCGTCGAAGTTTAAATCCATCTTCATATTACTTATCGTGTCTATCCCAAAAATACATTCTTTAATCAAATATGGTACAATCACACACTGTACATCGAACTCGAATTGTTTTATTTCTGCTTTTAGCATAACTACTTGTGAAATTCGTTTAGATTTATTATTTAAGGCGGTTGTTATGAAAGTATTGCTGACAGGTAATTGTTCAAAATGGCCTAATTTATTTTTATTATTTATGAACCATGTCTCTGATAAACAAGTAATGTTGCTACCTGTATCGAGGAGGGTATTGGTGTTAATTCCATTTAGTTTCACGTTGATGACCGGACATTTGTAAATTGTAGGTGGCTCGTTGTTTCCGTCGTCTTCTTCTTGTAGGAGGAATTCTCCATTACAATATAAATTCGATATAATAACTTCGTCTTTGTGTTGCTGTCCTTCTTCAGTTTCTGGCCTATTTCCGATTTTATGTTTAATTTCTTGCACTGGAGTGGTTGGTGGATTGCTGAAGTCCCCTTCTTCTTCAGAATCACACGTGTAGCCATAGACTTCATTTTGTTTTTGACCTAAACCAGTGTGTTGGCGTTTAACGCGGTCTGATTAGGGTCGATTTCGGGTTCAGAAGCAGGTTTGGTTAGTGTGGGTGGCCTGGTAGTGGTGGCGATCATCTGGCAGACCTTTTGTTGTTCCCTTGTTGGATATACTGTTTCTCGCTGCTGTTGGTATGCTGGTCGGCTTTGTTGATGGAAGTTTGTTGGTATAGGACCTGGTTGTCTGTCGTAAGTAATCCTAGGTGTGTATGGTGTTGTTGTACATGTGTTGTCCATTGTGGTATGCAGGTCTTTGGGTTGGCTGTTCTCCAGTTTGGTTTCGGTAAGGGCGGTTTCTGTAATTTTGAGTGGTGTCGTTCTGCAGTGTATTCCGGTAGGATGGGCCTCGGTTGTTGTATTGATTGTTGTTGTTGCGTTGGAATAATTGGTGTTGTCGAGCTGTCGTTGTAGTGCTTGCTCCTTCTCTGGGATTGGCGGTGTTTCTGCGGCGTATCTCAGCGTTTGCTTCCTCGGTATCTTCCCGCTGTACCAAGTCTGCGAATTCCTTTATTGAGGTTATGTTTTGCACTCGTTGGGCATCCTGAATCCTTCTATCGAAGTGTTCCACAAGCGTCGCTATAATATCTTCCTCTGGAGGCTGGGGAATCATAGACTTCATAGTTAAGACTCGTTCGATAAAATATTCACTTCTAGTGAGTTTGCCTCCTGGTCGGTATTGTTCGTACTTGAGTTTCTGTCGTGATCCTTTTTGGATGTCCCTGTTCCAGAACTTAGCAAGGAATTCGTCGCTAAACTGCTGGAAATTTGAAATGTCGTTCTTTATCAGCTGCCACCATCGGCTCGCACTTCCCTCTAGGCTGTTCTCAATAATATCGAAGAGGCAGTCCTGTTGATCGCCGAGCTGTCCTATTTTCCGGGTTGTTAGGCGTTCGTAGTATCTGTTTAACCTGTATAAATAATCATTCGGGTTTGATTGTCTTCCATTGAATTTAGGTAATATGGGGTTAATTGAATTGCTAATATCGTGTCCGGTAGCTCCACAGGTTACAGTTATTGGTGGTAGGCTGTTATTATTATTGTTATTTTTAGGGATTTCTGCTATTAAATTTTGTACTTCTTGGATTACGTTATTTTTGTTGGCCTCGATTCTTTGGTTTATCAAAATTTCCTGTCTGGTTAGAGATTCGTCTAAAAGTTGGCTATTGATAGTGGTGTCTAATTTAGTTTCCAATTCATTTATTTTCTGGCTATTATTGTGGATAGTATAACAATTCAAAAATATATAATTTAAATTTCTTAAGTTTATTTATAAAAAATAAAAAAATTAAAAAAATTAGATATAGGCCTAAGTTATATGGAGTTTATTCAAATATTTCATTTATTCTAAATTTATTTCATTATTTAATATATATATTAATTTTCATCTAAATTAATTCACTAATATATATATATATATATATATATATATATATATATATATATATATATATATATATATATATACAAACATATACAGTCATATACAAGTACAAAAAAAAAATCTAATAGGCCAGTGAATAAATAACATATGAGTGAAACAACAGTAAACCAGATGATTAAAAAACAACAGTTAAAAAAAAGAAAGAAAAAAAATTATTCAGTTAGTTTTGAGGTTGGAAGAAGGACAGTTGAGTTAGTCTGGAGAATTTAATAAGTACAGTTGATATATATAGATATAGTGTGTTAAATGAAAATAAGAAGATGGAAGTATTAATTGGAATGAAATTTTAAAGTGGTTATTGAAGGAAAACAGAAGAAAAAGGTAAAAAACATTGTTATAAACAATTACCAAAAAGTGGGATTATATTGAAAAAAAAAACATTGAAGTAAAGGGTGAGACTTGTGATTATTGTTTAAATATATTTTTTTTCTTTTTGATTGAGTGAATGATGAGTGGACTCGAACCATAGATTAAATTTGTTTTATATTTGTATATATATTAAATATATATATACATATTTTTTCATTCATTAAGGCATTCAACGTTTTATTGATTGATTTTTTTTTATGTTATGTTTGATTTGTCATTTTTTTTTTTATTCATATTAACATTTGGAAGAAGCCGGCACTGACCTGGAACCCCGAGAAAGACAATAACAATTGAAACAAAAAAAATATATATATGTATAATTGTAGAAACATTACAAATTGTTAGAGTAACATAATTAAAATAAAAAGTTGTATTACATTTTGGCGCCGCAACGTTTTGGCTTTTTTCAAGTTGTACACTACTACAAATAACTTCTATAACTAATTATAATAATTGTACTAACTATAAAAGATAGTTTGTAAGAAAGATAAGTTAATCTAGAATTATGGACAATAACCAGAGATATAACTTCAGGACAGATTTTACCATGGAATCAGCAACTGTAAAAACGTTAGACCTACAATTAGAAACTCAACCCCCATGGTTGAAGATAATATTACAACGTTTTGATGAAAACAAAAGAAAATCAAAAAATTATCGTGGCAGATGTGAAAAAACACTTAAACTCGGTCCAGGATGAATTGAAGACTAGAATGAACAAATTGGAGGAAGATTTACAAAAGAAATTGGATAAGCAAAGGGAAACTTCTCGCAAGGAGTGGAGAAGTGAACTTCAGACTCAAAAAGAGGAGATTCAAATGGATTTAACATGCCAAGAAGAAATATTGAAAACGGAAAATGAACAGATGACCAATCAGAGGTGCCAAGAATTAGAGGGAAGATTAGAGAAAGAAAGGAATGTCATGGCGGAGCAAAAGAAACAATTGGAGTCATTAGAACTAAATGTCCAAGGTCACAACAACAAAATTAGAGCTATAGAAAAAGATTTATTGGAAAAACAACATAATTACCAGCCCCAAATATTGGTTAGTTGTAGTGGTCCGACTACTGGAATAGGAGAAAACCAAATATCTAAATTCTATGACAGGGAATATAACCCAATGAAATACTTTGAGAAAATTTACAAATTTTATATAAGAAAAGTTCATAAATCTGTGATAACAGAAAAATGGGAACGTACCCTAATTAAATTTTATCATTTGTATTTAAGTGAAAATGGTTGGATGTTGGAAAAGACAGGTTACAAAAAATCTAAAATGGCTGTTAAACTGTGTCTTTTAAAAATGCTATTGGATTCTCAGTTTGATCTCAATTCCAAATTAAAGTCTGATATCAACAAGTTGACAGAGGAAGAACTTCGTCTGGAACCTCTAGGTAAAGATAAAGAAGAACAACTATATTGGTGTCAGTTTGATCCTGCTATTAATATTTGTGTTTATAAGGAGAATACGGAGGAGGAGTTATGGAATCTTATTGCTAAAGTCCGTGAAGGATTAATTTCATTAATATCACAACTGAAATCAGATGAAGAATTAATTATTGATGTAATTTCTACAAATAAGGACAATAGTAGTCAAAAAATTGAAACACCAATAACTGATACAGGACAACAAGTAGTCATGATGTATCTGATAATGATATTAATACCGATATTTCAAGTTAAATAAATCAGCCGATAAAAAAAAAAAAAAAAAAAAAAAAAAAATGATTGCTAAATTTTTTATTAAATAAATTATATATTTTTTATTGTTAATTTTGTTTTGTTCCATAAAAAATATTTAAGTAAACATTTTTAAGGAAAGTTACCAGGAGATATTATAACAATTCAAAAATATATAATTTAAATTTCTTAAGTTTATTTATAAAAAATAAAAAAATTAAAAAAATTAGATATAGGCCTAAGTTATATGGAGTTTATTCAAATATTTCATTTATTCTAAATTTATTTCATTATTTAATATATATATTAATTTTCATCTAAATTAATTCACTAATATATATATATATATATATATATATACAAACATATACAGTCATATACAAGTACAAAAAAAAAATCTAATAGGCCAGTGAATAAATAACATATGAGTGAAACAACAGTAAACCAGATGATTAAAAAACAACAGTTAAAAAAAAGAAAGAAAAAAAATTATTCAGTTAGTTTTGAGGTTGGAAGAAGGACAGTTGAGTTAGTCTGGAGAATTTAATAAGTACAGTTGATATATATAGATATAGTGTGTTAAATGAAAATAAGAAGATGGAAGTATTAATTGGAATGAAATTTTAAAGTGGTTATTGAAGGAAAACAGAAGAAAAAGGTAAAAAACATTGTTATAAACAATTACCAAAAAGTGGGATTATATTGAAAAAAAAAACATTGAAGTAAAGGGTGAGACTTGTGATTATTGTTTAAATATATTTTTTTTCTTTTTGATTGAGTGAATGATGAGTGGACTCGAACCATAGATTAAATTTGTTTTATATTTGTATATATATTAAATATATATATACATATTTTTTCATTCATTAAGGCATTCAACGTTTTATTGATTGATTTTTTTTTATGTTATGTTTGATTTGTCATTTTTTTTTTTATTCATATTAACATTTGGAAGAAGCCGGCACTGACCTGGAACCCCGAGAAAGACAATAACAATTGAAACAAAAAAAATATATATATGTATAATTGTAGAAACATTACAAATTGTTAGAGTAACATAATTAAAATAAAAAGTTGTATTACAATAGTTTGCTTAATATCGACCAGTTTTTCAGTAAATTTGTCTTCGACATGGCTGGGCTGATTTGTATGGCTATACCTTCTTTTAGTCGTTCAATTTCGGATTGAACCTCTTGAAAATTTTGTTTTAAGTTTTGTTGAATTTCGGTTTGAGCTAATTTTAATTTCTCTTCTAAATTTTGATTAGTTTTGATTTGGTTTACATTTAATTTTTCTTCTAATTGTTGGCCTAAACTTAGTTGCATTTTGTCTATCAAAGAAGTTATTTGTTCTAATAGGTTAGGTGTGGTAGTGCTTTGTGTTTCCATTTGTAGGTGGTGGTCTATATTTGTAGGGTCTACACTAATTTCGGTTTCCCTATCTATCGGCTCAGTTGTCTCAATGGGGTTTGGTTGTCTAAGGATGGCTAATTGACTTTCCCTAGCCTTCTCGGTTTGTGTAATGTTAGGCCTCAAGTTATAGATTTGTTGTTCTTCTTCAGAAGGATTCATTTTATTTAAAATTGTAGGTAAGTATCAGTTATTATAGTTATTAGAAGGCTAATATTACAAGTAGGCCTATAGCTTATTTGAAATTAGGTTAATCTAACAAACATAAATTTAGATCCTTAAAATTAAAATATATCACTTATAAATCTAGACTTTGATTGAGCCTAACTTAAATATATAATTAGGTTAACTAAGTTTTTCGGTTAATATGCTAGTTAGTGCCAAGCTGATATGTGTAATTTCATAATACAATCATGCCAATCACGTTGCGCGCCAATTTTATAACGAATTTTTACTTATGAATAATTTTTTTTTTAAATTCTAAGTCTAAAATTATTAAAATGAAAAACTAGAGATTAGTTAACAATATCACTTTAAACAGTTATTTATTAATTATTATAATACAAAATCATATTTGAAATATTTTTAATTAGTCTTTGATCTTTAGTAATTACAATTGAAATAAATGTTCAATTCAAATGCCTCTAGGCTTAGCTCAGTCTATATAGTAAATTTATATTTAGAAATATATTTTAATTAGTTCAATTAATCTCGGGATAGGCACTCGGCTGAGATGATTGTATTATTTTATTTTTAAAAACGCATATATAAATTGTAGTGAAAGTTTATTAAATTTTGAAAAAAAAATTTAAATATTCAAGTTCTTATAATGGTTACTTAATAGTTCTAGGCCTTTAATAAGGTTCCTTTTAAATTGATAAAAAAAAAGAAAACGTTTAACTGTTATTAGACAGAATATACCAAGTTCTGTATTAGCACTACTTTTATTCACTGTATAAAAATCAAAACAAAAAAACACTTATTAATTATAAAAAAACTTTGGAGGTGGGATTTTTGGCTTCTTGCTATGTCGAATACTACAATGTTAATAATAATTTTCATATCTAAGCGGGTTTTTGCTTTGTTGCGGAGGGATCTCTTCTCTGCATCGTTTGTTGATGTGCCGATCGTCTTCCGCTGTTGTATATAGTCCTGGTATTTTATACCTTTTCTGGATATTAGGCAATTTTTGATTATACTGATATACTTTTAAATTCATATTGTTTATAATAATTCAATTTATGAGTTAATTAGTTGTTATTTAAATGGTTAAATTTTGTTTCTAATCGCGATTACAAATATCAGCTGGGCGTATATTTACCAATTCATTCGATAGAGGCTTTGGCTTTTTTATTTTACCCTAATTTTATTTCTTCTTATTTATTAGTCTCAGATGTTATTTGTACTGTTATACTGAATATTATTGCACAGTCAAACAATGTAATATCTAGTAGGCATGTCACATGAAACTTCATTCTCGGTGTATTGGGCAATGTAAATACAGAGGCAGGCCTACATTAACAATATCAAAGTAAGTTCATTCTTGTATATTTGTTATTTTTTATATGAATAATATGTTTGGTACATTCAAAATGGTGTTGCCACAAATGCCATAATCACTAAGATGTGAATTGTACACAATAAGGTTAACGATTTCACAAAATGGTGGCAAATATTCAACACATAAGATATAATGCAATTTACTGCTAAAATCGTTTACTACATACCTTATTTTGAAACAATGAGATCATATTTGATGTCGGAAGACACAAGTACAAAAATACATTAGTTAAATAGAAAACAAGAAATATAAAAGATAAAAGTAAGAAATCCAGATCTGGGTAGGTTAGTACGTATGTATACGTTAATAAGTATGCCTACGTTCGTGAAGTAGTGAATGTCTGATCACTTGATGTTTATGTTATAAGGTAAGAAACATTATTACAAAATATATTTTACATGGTAAGGACTAATTGTTTTATTAGGTCTGGCTAGGTGACTATATATCTTATAATTCTTCACCATTAAGGCCCTAAGGCAAGTCATCTTTCAGAATTTCGGTTTTCCCAAAATTATCATCTCTGACAAATGCCCATTGCTTTGTGTCCCACGTTTTCCACAATTTTTGTTTTACCCATGGAATTAAACATGCAATCTTTATCCACTTATCACCCCCAGCCTAACAATGTGGAACGTCTAAATAGAAATTTTAATTCAGTCCTAATTAATTGCTTTTCACTCACACAATGAAACATCTTGGGACATTTCAGTCATGCTGAAACAGTTGAACATCAAAGATGTATTCACGGTCACTGCTCCTTGGGGACAGTGTGCCCTCTAAAGGCTATCAAACCATCATGAAAGAAACTGTGGCCATCGCTTGAAATATTCAATGAAGACGAATCCTGGGATCATGATCCTGGGATGATCTACCTCCTGCAGAATGAATTGAAATATGCTGTCCAAAGAACTGGAATGCACTAATGTTGAACAATGGTTTGCAGCAGATGAATATTATCCATTTATGTGAAAACAGACGAAGGATCATTGAGGAAGTCGTATTAGTAGATACCATTGAAGATAAGAAAATCTCATATCGAAAGTGGCACATACTGCTACTGTGAAGTCCAACAATACACTCTTTGCATCGAAACCTGGATTGTGAATGGGGCGAATAAAATACAGCAATGGCAAGTACTTTGTACTTTGTGCCGAAAATTTAGAGAAGATTAGTGATAAAAAGTTACAAAAAGCAACAGTCTAAATTGGATGACTTTTTCCATAAGGAAAAGTAATTCCTTCTTATATAATATTTTCTTTACAAGCAGTATTGTTTAATTTTTTCAAAGATTCCGATTTAAAGTAACTTTTTTATCATAAATTTGAGTACTTTCTGAATCTCTTACATATTGCTTTTTTGTGTTTGAATCTAAATTTTTGTTTCAATTGGTAATAAAAAATATTTGGTTTAAATGTCCATTTAATTTTTAGTACATCTCTCAGAGTTGAACATTTCTAGTAATTTGATATCCTCGTTGTTCCAGAGTGTACGACTTAGAATACGGTAGTCCTATTTATAAATATATTTTTACAATATTGAACTTTTATGTCTTATATTAAAAACATATATCTTGCAATAGTAACTAGTGGTGGGCATTAACGCTAACAACGGTCAACGTCAACACCAGTTAACGTTGAGCGTGATTAACTGTTGAAAAAAACTGCTAACGTTAACCTGCCAGACAGAACAGAAGACCAAACGTCTTTGTTCAGTGTGCACGTGTTTAGTGAGAAGTGAGAAGGCTCTAGTCATCAATCGACTGTCGCCTGTTCCTTAGAATCGCATACTTTATCACGCATTGGAATTATTGTAATAATTGATTATAATAACTGATTAATTAACTGATTATTTGCAGAGGAATAAGTTTTGAAGTTATTTGTATTACTATTTACTACCATAAACTATATTCTAATATTTCTGTTACAACAATAAGTTTAAAATTTAGTATATGATAGCAAAAAGGATAGCAAAAAACCCATTACAAATAAATATGAAAAATATTTTTATCAATAGATGGTTGGTACAGTTGGTAGTAAAAAATATCAGCTAAAACTAAAGTTATTTACACCACACTATTTTTGTATTATCCAGTCGTCGTTTTATACAGTTTTAGATTTAGTAAAAAACAAACATTAAAATAGTAGGCTACAGTAGAAACATACGTTGATTCGTTGATGAATAAACATTGACGTTAATTGATTAGCTTTAGTTGCTCAACTAAACTAATAGACGACTGAGAGGCGTACATGTAGCTGGGTGCGCACGCATCGAGTGGGCCGCTGGCACTAACAAACAACCACTGATGCGTCACCTGCAAGCACTAAGCAGTTGATCAACGTTAGCAATTAATGCACTTCTTCATCAATTGCGTTGAACATTGACGATGGTCAATGTTGACGGTTAGTTGTTACCCGTTAACGGACACATCACTAATAGTGACCTGTATATAGTCTTCTTCTTGCAGAAGTAGCCACTTTTATATTACTATGAGGAGAATATATTTAGATTAGAAGCAACTTTTATAATTATATTTAGAGTAGAATATATTATACAATAGCGGCTACTGTATTTCTATTCATAGAACATGTTGTACAACTGTGGTAACTTTTATAGACACATGAAAATGTAATTTAAAACAGTTATTCTGAGAATACTGAATTTGATACAAATAATGTTATTTTATAAGCGTATATAGGCTTACTTAATTCATATTGTTATTTTAATTTGTATTAACTCATGTTGGTAAATTTTGTCACACCTTCCATCATGGATGAGCACCCTGTTGTCTCAAAAAAAATCTCATGCTCTTCCATTTTATGTCCAATATAAATATCAGTATTTTTTTTTAAATGTATGGTTTTATATTGTGTTTTTGTTTTGAAGGAATACAACAAGTAATTTCTGTACCAGACATGAACTACACATACAATCATTGTAGTTCTATACCTATTAACTTAATTTAATGTAATTATTACAAAATAAAATGTGTAAGATAATATGTTTTATATTCTACACTAATATACTGTAATGTAGAGTCATATAGGCTACTGATTGTATTTCTTTTTTATTTGTTGTCTTCTTCATGTTCCTTGACATTTATATCGCATTACTGACATATGCTCACCACAGACTGCAACCTAAATTTGGCATAACTGGACTTCATCTTTCAGTTCTATTTCTTTTTCTTTTATCTTTTCTAATGGGCATTCATTACATTTCATTCTTTCTAGAAGCCTCAGTTCTTGTTTTATGCGTTTTATTCTGGAGAACAAATATTTTGCTGTATTCTTATTCATTTAGATATCTGTTGTGTGAATGCCTTCGTATACAACTGTTTGTTTCATATGATTACTGGACAGTTACAATTCTTAATGTTTTCAGGAACTTCCAGCATACGATGTATATTTGAAAAAAAAAATGTTCTGAGAGGTAATTTGGCTTTTAATCTCTACGGTCAAAAATTTACTCCTCCTTTTGTTTAGTTGTATAATGTGAACATACTAGGTTTCACTTTGTAACCAATTGTTTCATAAATGTTCTAGAAGTCATGTATTCTAATAATAATCATGTTTTGATACTTTCTTGGGATGTATGATATCAACATAGCATCTTAAAAAACATGAATAGAATTGAGCACTTGCTTCCTTTTTTGTGTTTGTATAACTTTGGATGGCAGTTGAAATTATTTTTCTGCAATATTAGTTTTGTCTTACAAGTTAATTAGATCTAGTGAAGTAAACAAATTGCCTATAATAGGGGTATAATAATTTGTGCACAATATCATTTGTCTTAATAAATATCCCTTTTGGTTGTTTATCAACATAAGGCTATTTTAGATTTATAAAACATCCTCAAATCAACCAGAGCAAAGATTTTTTATACCATATGTCTGATTTTTTAGGTGTATACTGCCTAAAATTTTACCTGCCTACGAAGTAATTCCAATATATTGTCAATGGTGACTTATATACCATTTAGATAGGCATCTTGGCAATGGTGTACAAAGTCTTCTCCTATTTGAAAAAACAAAACAAAAAAACTTGTCATTTATCCTTCTTGGTCGTTTTGTTTCAGCATAATCTAATGTTCACTATTCACCTACATTTGAATCTTCAAAAAAGTTTAAATTACCTCCCATATTGGGACCTTCATTTTCTTCTGATCTTCTAGTAACTGTTGGATAATAATACAATTTTCTTTAAGCTATATATTTTATCAATTTTCACAGAAATTAAACACACAAATTAAATCCTAATTTGAAGCATATACAGAATTTAAACAAAAAAATGTAAAAAGATCAATAGCTCATAGATGGATGTAATGCTCAAGAAAATTGAAAACACACTTGGTGAGCGTGTGTACTCACTGAAAGCATATACACTTGTCAATATGACAGTATTGAGGTGACTGAAAGGAGTTGACAAAACATAAGTGAGGACTATGTTCACTGGATGATTAATGACAGATTAATATGAGTTAATTAATATAATATACTTTGTTATTTTTTCTTCACTAAAATTTTATTGTTTGAAAATAGAAATATCTGTGTTGTTAATATATTTTACACACTGAAGGAAAGTCTTATATTTAAACAAATAAAACCATAATTTTAATCGTACAGTTCTAGATAGTCCAATTTTGTATTTAAAAAAATATATGCTTTTATTTTGCATATTTTCTAGATCCGGCGAAGACGTCTAGCAAGATTAGAAGTATCAACAGCTAGTCCAAGTCCATCGACTTCTAACAATGAACTACCAACTTCACCATCACCGAGTTCATCACCTAGTGGAGTTCAAACATCACAGCCATCCTTTGTTCCCCCCACCAGTCCAGTTAGTCAAAGTATGAAAAAGTCATTTGATCTTGCATGTTTCTTTTTATTCTAGTCAGTCTTATGTAATCATCTTGTGAAAAAAAGGCAAATCATTTTATTTGCTTTAATATATAAAGTGTAATATAAAAAGTGAAAAAATTTGTAGTATTTCTAAAGAAATTTCTCATGAAGCTTGTGAAAATAACATAAGTATTCAGTGTAGAAAGACATATTCTAGTAATTTATAGGTTTGAATGCGTTATGCACTATTCTGGTCACAAGAGTTACAAGTTGTTAAAATCATTAAACAAAAGGATACTTATATTGATTTCAACCCTTTCTCCCATTGTAATAAGTCGTAATGAAATGTTTCCTCCATTCCTGCATATGTCGTAGTTCGACTTTGAAAATAAATCTCTGCTATGTGTTCAAGTTTTCTTGAATTACTTGGACTTGTAAATTAATAAATATTTTCTAAGTTTCATATGATCCTGACAGTAATTTCAATCAACAGTTTGATGTGTAATTCATTTCAACAAATTCATTTGTAACCCAGTATAAACAAATATTGTGGGTAATTCGCGTAGCAATGGATATATATGATGATGAAATATACGATTTTATTGTTAGAAAATAGTGAATGTAATTGTGAAAGTGTATCAGATATTAGTGTTAGATCTGATAAAAATGAATTTGAAGTGGAATCTAATTACATTCTTAAGGTAGAGAAATGGAGCAAGGAACCATTTCCATTATAGGTCTGCAAACATTTTTAGAAAAATGGTAAAATAACTTATCAAATAATGTAAAAACCTTAGCAGTATATTTCTTAATTTAGAATTAAACACAATTTAGAAGTAGGAGCATTGGAATTATATTTGTCTTTCTAGCGAGAGAAATTTGTCTTAAATACTATTAGGGAATACTAACCAT